>PVIH01004326.1:0-142358 GCA_004025045.1 Sigmodon hispidus
GCCGCAGAGAGCACAGGTCCCGGTGGCGGAACCGGAAGCAGTGTGAGGTCAACTCTCCCTCCCAGGCCAGGATACCGGTGCTGAGGCCCGCCAGCCCTCCTCACCTCTGGTCAGGGTTCGAATCCGCCCCTCAGAGACCCCTGCAGTTAGTTTGCTCAGTTCACTCAGTTCGGGGTCACGGTAGGGATCCTTGCAGATACCCTCAGCAGCAGCAGGAGCTGTGGGTGTGGCCAGGTGCAGAGTTCAGCTGCCCCTGCTCCAGAGTGCGCTGGGACGCCGCAGAGCAATATGTGCAATTATTATATGTCAATCAAAAACTCATGTTTAAAGAGATGAAAATGAGGGATCAATTCATCTTACTGAACATTTTAAATAAACCAAATCATCTGGAATAAACTCATATTCTCTATTTAGCCTGCCCTAAAGTTTCTCGAAGTATTTTGTGATAGTCTAGTAATTTTGAAGATTGCACTTCAGCCCATAAAAATGATGGTATAAAAGAATCATGCATGTCTGAATGTGCACTTCTATCTCAGATATTTTTCTAGACTGAAATACATCACTGTCTTCATACTAAAATGACCCTACACCTCTGTAAACATTTCTATCTCATAACAATGAGTCTGTTGTGCAATTTATATTTTAAGGATTTCTATCTAAAACAGAGTTAGGCTATAATTTCTAGGTAGTTATTCTCTGATCAGTCTCCTCACCAGGTGAAGCTAACACAGTAAGATAAACAAACAAACAAAATAGTCAACAAAAAAGCACAAGACTGAAATTCCAGAATGAAAAACTGAGGCAGAAGAGTCTCAAGATTAAAGATTGCTGTAGTCCAGTCTTGTACATCAAGCTTGAAAATAAATAGATCTCATTGTTACCCAGCTAACATGATGCCTTTAGTACAAAAGAAATCAAAACATTTGATAGTGACCAGTTTAATAAGAACAGAAAGATACACTATTATTACAGTAATTCATACTACAAACAAAATTTAGAAAAGAACTTGGAAGCATCTATCAGGACATCAGAACAAATACGTTTGTTCCATAAAAGTCCTTCCTATATGAATCATTCTACAAATGAATTTATTCTCACACATATACACAAACACTTTCCGTTATAGACATGCCCACAGATCCACACACGTAAGCACAAGTGCACCTAGATGAATATAGCCCATTATAGGGTGTTTATTGCAGCATGCTTGGGGCTGTAGTTTGTATCTAAAATGTTTCCCAAAGGCCTATGTATAGAAGGATTAGTTCCCAACACTATTAGGAGGTGGCAACCACTTTAAGATGAAGCCTAATGGGAGGTTTTAGGACACGCAGGTCACATTAGTATGTCCTACAAGAGGATTCTGGATCCATGATTCTATTTCTCTCACTGCCAGTCATAAGTAGACAGCCTTGTTCTCCCAAAAAGTCCCACAAAAGAGGCTGCTTCACTCTGTGTCCAAAGCAACAGGGCCATGTGCTCATGGACTGAAACCACAGAAACCCCAAACTAAAACATAACATTTCCATTATACTTGGAATACTTGGTTCATTTTAAGAAGCGTTAGGGACTTAGCAAATTGTAGTCAATGGAGATTGGCTGAAACCCTTTCGCTTTGCCACTTTACCCAGGATGCACCTCACGTTGATCAAGTAAAGTTTTATTCTTGATTATGAAATTCTTCACGAGGGTAGTTCCTAGTAAAGAGTTTGCTCCCACCTCACAAGAGGAATGTTAATTTTCTTTTATTTCTTTTTTGTTTGGTTGGCTGTTGCTATTGTTGTTTTATTTTGTTTTGTTTTGAGATAGGGTCTCACTATGTATCCCTGTCTGTCCTGGAACTCACTATGTACAACAAGCTGGCCTTGGACTCACAGAGCTTCACCTGCCTCTGCCTCCTGAGTGCTGGGGTTAAAGGTGTGCACCATCAGACTGGCCTCAATTAATCTCCCTTAACTGCAGTTCTCTCAGAGGCCTATAAAATACAATAGTTCAATCTTTCCTCTCCAAGCACCTTTTTCTTAGAAAAGATGTTTAATTTTTAATAAGGAAAGTTCTTCTGAACAGTATAATCCTCATGAAAACAATGACTCTTTTTCAATCATAATTTCACATGTTCAATTTAATGGGTTTTGAATATATTAAACCTGTGCAGGTCACAAGATTTGCAATCATTTGAACCTCTCAATGTTGGACCAAAGCACGCTGCACCCTTTCCCTGCTCATCTTCCTTCTTGTCTTCCCACAGGGAGCCATTTCTTAGCCTTTTCTGTGTGTTTACCCAAAATGCCACTGTGGTGACCATCCATTCCTAATCATGGAGCTCCCTGTTTTCAGGTTTCTTTCCCATTAACATTTAAGCCATGCATTGCTGGAAGGAAATTTAGTTGGTATGCTCCTAAGTAGCTTAAATTTAATACATCAAAATGCTCCAATGCAACAGCCACTTGTCTTAATAATCCTCCAGAGACTCCTTACAGGTCCTTGCTCTTCTCCACTTCATAGACAGAGATGAAACTTGACCTCTGGAAGGGATGGGTCTTCGCTGTCTTCTCATTCCACATTTATTTTGGTAGACCCAGCCAAAACTTTGCCTTTTTTAAGAAAACCCTCCATGTAAACTACATTTTCTTAATCAGGTACCAGAGTTAGTTACTAGCTACTGTTCACCAGCAGCACCAGGCTCTGTGATAGAAGCTTCATATAATCTTTAGCCTTTACGCTGAATGAGGCAAACAATCTTTTTTCCTATATTTCCAGATTCAGAACCTAAATCTCTGAGAAACTAATTTACCCAAAATCACATGATCAATAAAAGCCTAGGTCTGACCAACTACAAATCTCGCGCTGCACTTTTTAATGCCCGAACAAAGGACAGGCAGTGTTTTAACTCCCTTAGGTGCAGGCTTTGTAAACAAGGTCCCTCCACCCCCACCCCGGGACTCCCTGACAATTTCTATCCATCCTAGTGCAAGTGCCCCCTCCTCTCTGACTCTCTTTTCTTACTGTCTTTTGTATCCTTTGTCACACACTTCCTACACTTCAACATAGTCACATTTTTATGCCACTTTTGACTATGAGCCCTTAAATCCACAGTACATGTAACATTCTTCTTTATCTTTCTAGAATCCAGCCCAGATTAGATACTTCATAGACACATATCAAATCCGGTTGGTCTTGCTTCAGATTGATGTGGAAATGTGTTTTCTTGGTGCATTTTTTTATTCTGAGCACTGAGGATAATGCAAGTTAAAATAAGCAGAGTCCTGCTTTCCTCCTTCTTACTTTTAAAGATCTTGCTTGTCTGACTGGGTAGACACATAAACACTCAGAAGGGTGAAGCCATCAAGTCACCATGAATGTCAGACCATGGCTGCAGAACATTCTGAGAGCCTGAGCTAAGGTTGCCAGTGAAAAATATTTAACATCTATCACAATATAATGAGTAGAAAATGGAAACATAAATATGCAAAGATTACTATTATTTCAATTGTGGGGGAAAAAAGTTCAATAATAGGACATGCTTAGTCATATGGTGGATCTTAAATAATGGTATGAAAGGATTTTTAAGTGGAATTAAAATACAACAGTGTTTTAAAAAGCAAAACAGATTGCAGAACCACATATATAAGCAAAATACAGTTGCAATTATATAGACACCCACTTATTTGAAGAAACTCAACAAAAAGAAAAGATAAAACTATGTAGAAATGAAATAGGATTTTTATTTCCTTATCTGTTTTTTATTAACTATTAAAATCATTATGTGTATCAGTTTACAATTCAAACTCATTTATAAAATAAAGACTAAGAATTTCAATTTTATAAAGATGCTTTTTATAATGCATTTAAGACAATAAGCAAAATAATTATGTTTATAATAAAAATTTAAAGTGATATTAAAATATACTCACAAGTTAACAATATAGGCATGCTCTGAAAATTCTTTATAAGTTGCTTTTATCATTATGCAAAGATTGAAGGTGTAAAAACCTACATAGCATATAGCCTACTCTACACCTGGGTGATAATGTGTTGACCACTGTGTCTGGACTACACACATGGACTACATGATACTGTATTAAACACTGCTGACAGTTTTTAAGACAGTTGTGAGTGGACAAATATCTAAACATATGTGAGGAACTAGGAATATAGATATTTCCTTTCATTCAGGTCTAATCTTAAGTATTGTGAATACATAAATACATCTATACACATAAAATCTACAAAAATATAGTAAAATGTTAAAAATTTGTACAGGTGTATAATGCACTGACCATGAACAACTGTCACAGATTGAGACATTTCTCTGAGGTAGTCAGTAAGTGAATGATATATAACTACCTATGAGTGTTAGACCATAATGGTACATTTAGGCTGCACCAAATTAATAACAAAATGTTTTTGTTATTTTGAAATGAATGAACTTTATGTTTTTGTGTGGTGCTTTATCAAGTCTTACTCTCTTAACTAATGATTTATTTCTAATAATGCTTAGCTTAAAATGAGTCAATGTACAAAAATATTTCCCCTTTTTATATCTCAATTCTATAAAATTCCTTTTGTTACTTTTCTCTGTGCTGGATAAACCTCTCCTAATGTAAAGCACTTACTCCACCACTGAATTGCATGAATAGCCCACTTTTTCTATATCTTTCCTGTAATAAGACATAGCACACACATCATCCTAGTTTTGCACAAGTTCAAAATTATCAGTACTATCCCAACACCTTTATTCTGTTCTACTGGGAAGTCTTTTCGGACAATCACATGCATGGAACTATCATCTCCTATAATAAATATGTTTTCTGAAATACTTCCTGAAGGACCTGCCTAAGGATGTTGTAGACCTAAGTTTTAAAAAATGAAATGTAAGGAATATTTGTGGGAATATACAGGCCCTAGAGGTCTCTAGGAGCCTAGAGGCCAACCTGGCTTCAGCAGTTCAAACAGGTTATAGCTGATGCCTTAAGACTTCCTCATAAACCAACCTCGGGTCTGCCTGAAGCCTTAAAAAACAAAAGCAGAGTCTTGATGTGAGATGACCTGGACCAATGAAAGATGACCATGCCATAGCCACAGATCCCAGCAATGCAAAGCTGGTATACCCTGGATACTCTGTGCTGGAAGGAGGGTATCCCCTCCCTCAATAAAATTAGACTTGCTTGTTTCAACTAGTCTCTAGGGTCTCTTTTACTCTCTGAGCCTTTTTGCCCCCTCCCCCAAAGAGAACTAGCAGGGCCCTAAGCATAGATCCACCCCAACATCAGGCACTAAATCAGGCATACCCAACAAATATATAAACTAAAAATGTAGCATAGTAAATACATAAATCAATAACAGTTATTTTTATTATCAAATGTTATATAGTATGCATATTTGTACATACTGTTGATTTTCTAAGCTGAGTCACAGTAAGTTTACTTTTATAATCATTGTCATGACTTCAGTGACACATTGCTCAATGATGTTGCAACAGCTATGATGTGACACAAGAATTTTTCAGCTTCATTCTGGTTCCATGGCATCATTGTCATTTGTACCCTGTCATTGGCCAAAATGTCATAATTTTTTTAGTTATATTAAATTTTTGAAAATTAATGTAAGTTTATTATATGTGGATTAAAATATTTGATATAAAAAACTTGAAAGCATTTTTTTAAATGTAAAGAACACACAGCTCTGTCTTCTGGTACTTTTCCTCATTCTCTGGGGAGACTTGCTCTTTGAGTTCCCAAAGCTATGACATTATTATTCCTAGGAAAGCTGGAAAAAAAGAGAATTTAAGGGTGGCAGTTTGTCTAACCACAGGAGAGAAAATAGATCAAATAACTTTAGACCCAGATATCATCATTTTAATCATATTGGCCATCTGCTAGAAATGTACAGTGTTCATCACAGTCAAACAATTTATATATATGTACACATATATATATATATACACAATTTGGATTTCAGCAATATTCATGAAAACAATCAAAGAAGGTTAAAGAACAATACTGCAATGGTTAGGAATACAAATTTAAGGTGCTATGTGAAAGAATATTGGAAGTAACAAATGTTTTATTCTACCCTAAAATGTTAGAGAAAGAAAGAAAAAAGAAGGAAGGAAGGAAAAACAGAAGGAAGCAAGCAAGCAGAGGGGAGACACGCACATCTCTTCCTCTCCCCAAAGGATAAGGGATTTGAAGAGATTAAACTAAATTGTGTGCAGCTGAGACTTCTGATTCTTACCTTCTAAACTGGTCCTGGTCACTGAACTAACTGATGAATTCTAAATACCACAGGATCTTCTATCAGGGATTTAGGAAAAAGCCAAAGCATGGTCTGGACTTGGTTTCAGAATAAAAATAGTCACCACAGAGCACCACTACATTTCTAGCCCTGTTTAAAAAAAAAAAAAATGCTACTTCATCTAACTACTTCAGTGAGGAGGATCATGGTCTATGTTGTTTATGAAGAAATGAAGGCTTGGAGAAACTGAGTCACTATCCCAACATCACAGAGCTCACAGGAGACAGAACTGTTTTTTGAATACTTCTAAGACACATACCCTTTCATTATTTTTACTTCAAAGTTTAAGTTGTTTTCCCTAGCTTCTAAAATAACCAGTGAGGCTCCTCAAGCTCATTTGACTACCCCCAGAGCACCAAATATCACAATGGAGACAGTAATAAACAAATATCCCATGACCAACCTCATATCAAAGTCCACGTATATAGAAGTTGTTGAGATGAACTGTGTATCCAATTTATGATTGATATTTTGATAATTACATTGACTTAATTAAAAAGCAAAAATTTATTATTGGGAAGATATAAGTGTATTGTTTTCCATTAAATATCTGAAGTGTAGCTTCCAACACACACACAAAAAAAAAAATATGAGAAGTTCAGTGATTATACATGGATGTCCAAAGATAGCAAATGTATCTCCCATAATACTACTCAATAATAAAGTACTTATCGGGCTCTTGCTATTTTCCAGAGCACTCTCATGTTTACTTAGCACCCACTCATTTTTTAATATTTATTTATTTATTATGTATAAGTGTACAGAAAAGGGTAAGAGATCTCATCATAGATGGTTGAAAGCCACCATGTGGTTGCTAGGAATCAAACTCAGGACCTCCGGAAGAGCAGTCAACGCTCTTAACCTTTGAGCCATCTCTCCTTCTTTATGAGGCAAGCCAGAAATAATCATAACCCAAACCTTTTAGTTTTTTCAATTTAAAAACTTGACCAACAGCTTAGCAGGAGGATGGTACACATTCAGACAGAAGTACATGTCAGAATCTTTTCATAAAACAACTCTGCAGCCAGAGTAGGCCACCATACAGGTAATGATCAAATCTCACTGCCAAAATAGACACAAAGAAGGTTCTGACAAAATTGAATTTTACTATTACAAGAGTAACACTTTTATTTTGTTAGAAAAGCTGACATTTAAAACTGTAAATAGTCACTGTTTAGCTAGGTTCCAACTAGTAGTAAGAGTTTGAGGTCCTTGGGGAGAGGATTAACTCATGAGGGTGGGGCCCTTATAAATGCTATAAGTACCTGATAGAATGAAACCTAAGAGAGTAAATATGCTTGTCATTTCCATTATTTGAGGATACAACAAAAATATGCCATTTATCAACAAGTCTGACTAGTCCACAAATCCACTGGAACATGGACTGCAGCCTTCTGAACCTTCAGAACTATAAGCAATAAATTTCTGTTGTTCACAAATTACCAAATCTAAGGGATTTTGCTAGAGTAGCCTGAATGAACTATGACAGGGAAATAAAACAAGTGTGAAGGTCTAAAGCAATGAACAATTTATCAAAATATATTTTTGGTTTTTCCAAAAGCTCTTTCATCAGCAAACATTTTAATTTTAATAAAAATAATACAAAAATAACTGTTCTGATGACCCATAGCAACAACTTAATTCACATCACAAACTAAGCAACTAAGATATGAGATTTTTTTATGCACTATGTAATCAAACGTACACAGAAAACAAAGAATTTTGCATGTGTGAATGTGTGGGCACGCACACAGACATAAAACCACATTTACAGATAAAGATATTAAAGTTTAGAGAAACCATTATCTTTGTCAAGATCACACAGGTTAGAGGTTCCCAAACCTGGGGATAAAGACATGAGCACTGCTGGGCTCCTTCTGCACTGCCACATTAACTGCTACAGCTTTAGGATCCATGAGGCTGCCTTTGTCCCTGATCTGTGACCCTGTTTGATCTGTGAACTCTTTAAAAGTGGTCCCAGAAACTGCAGGCCCAAGTTTAATGATAGTCATATTCTTATTTCTCTCTCCCTCTTCTCTGTCTCTCTCTGTCTCACTGTCTCTCTTCTCTGTCTCTGTCTCTCTGTCTCCCTCTCTCTCTTTTTCATACACTCATATACATAATAAGTCGCAAAAATAAAATATCACCCAAACCTAGGTATTAGTAACTGTAGCAATGATCTTCCAAAGCAATGTAGGCAATATTTTAAAAACTGATATTTTTAAAATAACAAAATATTTTTAATAATTAAGTAATTAAATAATAATTAAATAGTTAAATAATAATAATTTAAAATATTTTTTAAAAATGCCCTTTTGGTACAATGTTCTTCAAATTTTCCTATATTAAAAAGTAGTAATAATAATCATATTGCTTGACCAAATTACATATGATACATACTAAACACTAGACACTATTACACATATGTTGCTCATTCAATCCATATAAATAACTATATAATGAATTATCATCATCATCCCTAATTCACAGAGACATGGAAGCTAGCAAGACTAAAAGACAGGACCAAGAGATTTCCATTAAGCAATAAACCTCTGGGACAAGAAGAAAGAACCAGAGTGAAACAAAGGACCCAGAAAGGTAGGATCCACTGTCATATAAAGCATAAAGTGCCTGATTTGTAGCATTGCCTTCCATTTCTTGCTCCCATAAGATCTGATCTCTTAGTCAACAGAATGAAAGCCAATGATACATAAAGCCAAGAATATATATTTGCAGCTTTGGCCTTTTGACATTCCCTTCTCCCTTCATCTGTCACAGAGAGTGGATGTGAAAGCAAATAGTTCTGCATAGTGAGGTAACCCGTGTGCTGGTTTTATCTCTACTTCTTATTAACAGCCAAATGAACCACTTCGTTATTATAGGTCTGGGTTTTGTCATGGTTACCAAGACATCTCAGGGCGGGAAATAATGAAGTACATTAAATATATTTGAGGGCCTCAGCACCTTTCTTTACATTGTAAAACTGTCAAATAGTTGACTACATTTTCCTGTGGGTAACCAAAGGCTGTTAGAGAGAAACAATTTTAAATACCATTTAATGAGGAATAAGTACAAACTATGTTTCTCAGAGATGAGGCATTATTAACATCATTTGAGATTTCATACCATAGCAAAATCATAGCGCATATACATAAGTGAAATATTACATTATTATTAAAACTAGTTTATGGTTAGTCTTTATAACATCTTAGTATTCTGGGACCAGAGCTTCTGACTTTACATTGACCTGTACTTTTCATGAAAACCATTTTCATACCAGTGGAAAAAATGTTTAATTGTGGTAAAGCAATAGTTTGTGAATGCTATGTCAGACTTTCTAATCATGCTCTTGGGACCAAAGCAGCTCATTTCCCCTGAATTTCTATGACTTATGTTCTATGTTAGAAGGTTTCAGTGGTTTGCACAAGTGTGATTTAGCCAGAAAAATTGTCCCTAGGGCACTTGTTTTATTAAATGCAAAACAAGATGCTAAAATGAAGGCAACTCTGCTCTTTACCAAAATTACCTACTAGGCTTACAGAAAACAGGTGAGTGAGCATCACTTCATTCCCCAGTGCTCAACACATCTACTTAAATCAGAAAGTGAATAGACGGGCTGGAGAGATGGCTCAGAGGTTAAGAGCACTGACTGTTCTTCCAGAGGACCTGAGTTCAATTCCCAGCAAAACCACATGGTGGCTCACAACCATCTGTGATGAGGTCTGGCGCCCTCTTCTGTAAAACTGTATGCATAATAAATGAATAAATCTTAAAAAAAAAAAAAAAAAAAAAAGAAAGTGAATAGACAAGCTCTTACAAGGTGTGTTTATGTTCTTCGATTTCACAGAAGAAAAATCAGAATGATAGACGTAAGGTTATAATAAAAATACAATGCAGCACCATCTCTGAGACTGAAAAGAACAGAAGAGTAAATGATAATGTGATTTCTTATATATTTCTCTCCAGGTCACCCTCTCCTTGACACAATGTCAACTCCACCCACATAACATTCCCCCACAATTATGACTCAGTTATTTGAGGGATTTTACCATAGTGTGAAAATTCTTATCTCTTAAATCCATAGCAATGTGTTTTTTAATGGAGGGGTGCTTACTCCAGGCAACTGTCCACATTAAATGAAGTATCCATAATCAAGAAACAGAAGGTTGAAACATCAGTTACATACTACTTGCATACATACATTCAAATAAACTGTAAACTATTGGAAGAATTTGTTTGGTTTCTTCTAAGTCAAACCACTTTATCGTTCCAAAAAGGAATGTACATAGAGTAATTAGGTATTTATTTATTTATTTATTCATTCATTCATTCATTCATTTATTTTAGAATAAAGTCTCCTTTTATCCATGTATTCACCTGTTCAAACTCCCTTCCCCCTCCTGACCTCTTCCAATCATTTTCTCTTCTCCCGTTCTTCTCTTTTTCTCCCCAGAAGGGGCAGGAGGTCCCAAGGTGACTTAGTTCAGCATCCACTCCAGGAAACTCCAATTTTTTGTCATCGAAATATCAAGAATGGGTCAGGTGTTCCTCTGAAGGGAGTGGGCTCCAAGGTGTCAGTCCAAGGTGTTTCAGATCCCAAGCTGTTCAGTGGTTGTGGTTTGCAGGTTGGGTGTACTTTGCTTTTTGTTCAATGTCCACTAATGAGTGAGTACATACCCTGCTTATCTCTCTGGGTTTGTGATACCTTGCTCAGGAGGATATTCTCCAAATCCATCCAGTTGCCTGTGAATTTTAGGATATCATTTTTTCTTACTGCTGAGTACTACTCCATTGTGTAGATGTACCACAGTTTGTTAATCCATTCTTCAGTTGAGGGGCATCTAGGTTGTTTCCAGGTTCTTGCTATTACAAATAATGCTGCTACGGACACAGTTCAGCTAATGCTTTTGGGGTGCAAATGTGCATCTTTAAGGTATATGCCCAATAGTGGTACTGCTGGATCCTTGGGGAGACTGATTCACAGTTTTCTGAGAAACTGCCATATTGCATTCCAGAGTGGCTGAACAATCTTACACTCCCACCAACAATGGAGGAGTGTCCCCTTGCTCCTCATCCTCTCCAGCATAGGCTGTCATTTGTGTCTTTAATATTAGCCGTTCTGACAGGTGTAAGGTGGTATCTCAAAGTTGTTTTGATTTGCATTTCTCTGATAGTTAAAGATGTTGAACACTTTTTCAAGTGCCTTTAAGCCATTTGTAATTCTTCTGCTGAGAATTTCCTTTTTAGTTCTGAACCCCATTTTTTTAATTGGGTTATTTAGAGCTTTGGGCTCTAGTTTCTTGAGTTCTCTATAAATTTTAGAGATCAGTTCTCTGTCACTTGTAGGGTTGGTTTAAATCTTTTCCCATTCTGTAGGCTGTCATTTTGTCCTATTGACAGTGTCCTTGGCTTTACAAAAGCTTCTGAGTTTCAGAAGGTCCTACTCATTGATTGTTGTTCTCAGTGACTGAGCCACTGGTGTTATATTTAGGAAGTGGTCGCCTGTGCCAATTCATTGGAGGGTATTTCCCACTTTCTTTTCTATCAAGTTCAGAGTTTATGTTGGGTTTATGTTGAGGTCTTTAATCCACTTGGATTTGAGTTTTATGCAGTGTGATAAGCTTGCGTCTATTTGCATTTTTCTACACACTACAATCCAGGTATGCCAACACCATTTGTTGATGATACTATTTTTTTTATTGAATATTTTGGGCTTCTTTGTCAAATATCCGGTGTTTATAGGTGTGTGGGTTAATGTCAGGTCTTCAATTCATTTCCATTGATCCATAAGTCTGTTTTTATGCCAGTACCAGACTGTTCTTATTACTGTAGCTCTATGGTATAACTTAAAGTCAGGGATGGTGATGGTTCCTGAGGCTCTTTTGTTGAGTAAAATTGTTTTGGCAATCCTGGCTTTCCTGTTATTTCAAATGAACTTGAGTATTGATCTTTTAAGGTCTGTAAAAATAATAGTGTTGGGATTTTGATGGGAATTGCATTGAATCTATAGATTGCTTTTGGTAAGATTGCCATTTTTACTATGCTGATCCTACCTATTTAGGAACATGCGAAATCTTTTTATTTTCTGATATCCTCTTCAATTTCTTTCTTTGGTGATTTTAAGTTTTTATCAAATAGATCTGTTACTTCTTTGGTTATAGTTACTCCAAGGTAGTTCCAGATTGTTTCTTCAGATTTCTGTTTCTACCTTTGCCTTATTTTGTTCCTTTTTTTATTACTTCTATTTCAATTTTTAGTTCCTGGAATTTTTCTTTCATTTGTTGGTTTTCCTCTTCTTGGTTTTGTTTTCGTTCAAGGATTCATTCATCTCCTCCAATTTCTTGTTTTGTATTTTCTTTTGTTTCCTTAAGGGAATATTTTATATCCTCTTTTAAGGCTTCAATAATCTTCATAAAGGTTTTTTTGATGTTGTTTCCTTCTGTTTCCTCTTCATTACTCTGTCCAGGTCTTGGTGTTGTAGAACCACCAGTTTCTTCTGGTGTTGCCTTGTTGTTCTTTATATTGTTATACATATTCTTGCACTAGCACCTGCCCATTGCTTCAGTGGTTCACACTTATTAGTCAGCTCCTAGTCAGTTGTGGCTAGAGGGTTTGTGTGTCTCCTGTCTGCTCTGAACATGGGTCTACATGTCCACTCTGAACACAGGTCTGTGTTTCTAAGGCGTCTGATTGTATGTGTTGACATAGTTCGACCTGGAGGTGGGTCCCTGCCATAGGAGGTCCCTTTTGCTAGGGATCACTAGGGAAGGCCCCTCCCAGCTGTAGCCTAGGGCCTGTCTGCAATGGAGCATGAGAGGTCAGAACCGTGGGTGTGACCCTGGCTCCAGAGAGGGATCCTCAGGAAGGGCAGCCCAGGAACCAAAATCTGTTCACCTCTGATTCCACTCTGGGCACAAGTTTGTGTTTCAAAGGTGTCCGTCCATCTATGATCACAATTAGTTTTTAAACAACAATAATGTGATCACTAATAGAAGGATCTTGTGGAGAAATTTAACATGTATCATAGTGGGAAGAAAATCTAGCCCAAGAAAAAAAAATCTAAATTTTCTAAGCTTCTGAATATCCACATTTGTTCCCTAAACTTTAGTGCTGTCTTCAATGAAAGACTTTACACTTTTCATAGGATGAGAATCACTTCCTGAACAAAATGTGCTAATGAAATGAGCCAAGGGAAACTGATGTAATGACCAAGCTCTAGCTGAAAAGAGAGTGGGGATGCAAACCTCATCGGCCATCTTTCTCTTCCCTTCCCCAGCCTTGCCCAGCACTTAGACTTCCTAGTTCAGAGTGCAAGCACTGTGCTTCACAACACCCAAGGTCATTTCCATGAGTCCAGGTAGACAGCAAAGAGAATCAGTGGAGACATTAATTCCCAAAGACCATTTGAGGTTCAAGTGAAGAGCTTAGGAGTGGGGTAAAGGAGGGAGGAAGTGAAGTCCCTGTATCAGTACTATTACATCTGCTTACTATAACCTTGTTCTAAAAAATGTATATTATTTTACTATTATGCATGTATGAATTGAAAGCCAGGGAATCAAATAACAAAATCCATTAAAAAGAATAAATTTATTGTAAGAGGTGTCTTAATTCTTATCTATTCTGGTTCATGGTCCTCTAAAGAAACACAAATACAATTGGTGTATGCATAAAACTTCCAAGCATACTAGCCATAGTGGCCTTTAATCCCTGTACTTGGGGGGTAAAGGCAGGCAGATCTCTCTTAGTTTGAAACCAGAGTGGTCTACATAGAGTTCCAGGACAGTCAGAGTTTCACAGAGAGACCCCATTCAAACAAACAAACTTCTAAACAGAAGAAAGAATAGAGAAGGAATAATAAAAGGAACAAAAGCAAATCAGACATTTTCCGTGCTGTAGCGGAGTCCATAACTGTCTGCATATAGTTACCTCTTCCCTCTCTCCCTCCTCCTGCCTTCCGTGCCTGCCCCTCCTTCTCTCTCTTCCTCCCTGTCTGCCTCTCTCCCTTCCTCCCTCCCTCTCTCCCTTCTTCCCTCCCTCTCTGCCTGCCTCCCTCCCTTTCTTGCTTTCTTTCTTGTGTCTTTCAGCAGTGACATACTCTTCACTGCCTCTCACTTTTAGCTACACCTAACCCTAAACTAAACTTCCAAAGTCTTTTGTTATTTAATATGTGGTCTTGTGTCAAAGTTCCAGCCAATAGACCATGAAAGGTAATGGTGTGATTGATTTCTAGTTATATCGTTATTAAGAAGGGTGTTTTCTCTCCCATTCACAACTCAGGCTGAGATGAGGATATAGTGGTAAAATTCACCTTCTATCATGCAGCTGAGAATCATATTCTAGGGAAGGAAGATAATACTAGAAGTAATATGGATTCCTTGAATTATGACAGAAACTCTTAACTGCCTTCTTCCCTTGATGACTCACTACATTTTAGGGTCTCTTTGGAACAAGAGCTTAGATTAAACCCTGACAAGTATAAGGACATTTTTTTCTTCCTAATTAATTCCTTTAAAATATGAAGCAACCCAAAAAAGTAAAAGGAACAGATACAAAGAGAGAGTGGTCATTAAGTGTCTCTGCCTTTTTGTTACAAGGGTTAAAATCCTAAGGGAGTCTTAACTCTTGACAAGGTTTTAGAGTGTCAAGTCACACTAAGAAAGCTTTGTGAAGTGATTTGGAGGGTTTCTGCAGCAATTTCAGGTAGGTCAGATTTCAAAGGTCCACAGAAATTTTCGCAGGAATCTGAAATCATGCACTACAGTTGCATAGTATTATGGGTATCTCCTGATTTCCCACTACACACAGCTAAAATTACCTTTTTGTTATGACAAATAGCCTACCTGGATATTTTATTTAGTGGTTGAGTGTGGTATGGAGTTTATTAAACATGAACTACAACTATGCCCTTTACTCTTTAATCCTGTGCCCCCAAAACAATAAAATAGAGGGCAATAGAATGAATTATAAAGACTACGCACACCCACCTGGTGTGCACAGACTCTGCACACACAGCGTATGAAAGTGTGCACAAACAACTATATTTTTATCACTGAAATTTATTTTTTTCTCAGAAACTTTCTCTAGCAATTTGTAAAATATCAGATGCAGTTATTAAATTAAAAACTTATGCCTTGAAATGGCTAATTCTCATTGTCAACTTGACTGGATTTGGAATTACCTAGGAGACACAGGTCCAGCTCTATCTATGAAGGTATTTCCAGAGAGGGTTAATTGAGAAAGAAATGCCCACCCTAAGTGTGGGAAGCATCATCCGTGGGCTCAGTCCCGAGCCAAAATAAAAGAGAAAAATGAAAAAGCCAGTTGGACAGCAGCCTTCACCTCTGTCTATTTCCTGAGTACTAACATAATAGAACCACTCACCTCCCACTACCATTGCAGTGCCTCTCACACCATGAGGGAATCATAGCCCCTTAAATTGGGAGCCAAAATTAACTCTTCCGCAAATTGATTTTTGTCAATTGCAGAAAAGTAATGAACATAGCTTCTCTCTTTCATTCAGTGTATTTTATCCTTGTGGATATTTGCTACTGAGATATCTGAAAGCTATTAGCCCAACATTGAAATAGATATACATATTTTAATAAAGAATGTAGAGAACCATTAAAAAGGCACAGAAAAAAATAAGTAAACATTGTGATGTAGCAAAAATGTGTATATTCTTGACATTCCATTTTACTTCAAGCCTTTGCTTTTCTCCTGTGCACAATAAAACAGAGTCACAATCAACGTGTGATGACAAATGGTCTCAGGGCTGTGTTTGCCTTCTTCTAAGTATATTGGCATGTGTAAGCTGGAAAAGATACATGTAATCAACCACCCTTCAACAAAAGTAGAATGACTATTCTGGCAAAATGTTCAAACCACATTAAGCCCTAATTTGAAATGATGTTTGAAATAAAACAATGTAACTAGGACCAACTTGTTTGCACAGTGACTAAAAACTAAACTAGCTAGACACAGTTAAGAGATGGAAACAATTAAATGTGTTTGTTTTCTAAATAGACCAAGTATATTAGATGCTTTAAAGATTAAAAAAAAATCTAGTTTTATTAGACTTTATTATTTGTTGCTGTCCAAATTCTTAAATTATTTTCCTTAATGGTCTTCTGAGGTTGTTCTAATAAAACATGCTATTTTTAAGAGTGAGTATACAGTCTGCTTAGTTTCACATTATCAATACTTCATAATGTTTTATTCTCATTGTCACCATGCAGAAGTGAAAGTCAACTAAAGCTCCAGTTACGGGGAATGTATTGTTGGATTTCCTTCTTTTAAAAAAGTAAAAATATCTCTATTTTCTTCCTTTATACAAATCAAGTTTCTATGGTATGCTG
The DNA here is from genome assembly GCA_004025045.1 of Sigmodon hispidus. NCBI lineage: Eukaryota > Metazoa > Chordata > Mammalia > Rodentia > Cricetidae > Sigmodon > Sigmodon hispidus. The sequence continues at coordinate 16,653 of PVIH01004326.1, forward strand.
AAAAAGGTTAGGTAAAGTTATATCATTTGAGTCATCTAAATACAACAGTCATTTCAGCAGAACACAGTAATTGTTCTGGCTCAAAGGAAACTGGAATGGCGAAGCTGTTATCCAGAACAGCATCCTGCTCCAAATGTGGGATGGACAGATACCAGCATATCATCAAGCCTTTGGCTAATACACATTCTCTGACCACTCAATCAAGGAGAGTGTCTCTAAGACCAAGTGTCCTAGACTCTCTGGCGTCTTTTCCCTGGGGCTATATCCAGACAAGCCTGGCTAAGGGAGGTGACTCTTTATACACTATAATGAAGCCCAGGTCTCGAAGGACAGTCTTGCCAAGGTCCCCCTGAAGCTTGCCAAGAGTTGATGCTGCACAGTATTGAAAACAGGACATGTCCTTGTCGGTTCTCCACATCACAGTTTCACTAGGAGATTAATGAACATCTGAATGAATTGAAAGGAAAACAAAGGAGACTATTTTCCTTAAAAAATCACACATCAACATGGAAAGCACAAGAAGCATCCCTACTCCTACAAGGAAAGTTCCAGAAAGATTGATAGGCTAGAGAAGAAAAGGGGAAACATGCTAATTTTTCAGTTTCATTGGTGATAAATGTAAGGGCTCTTCTCGGGGCTTATTTACCTAATGCAGAAACTTGCAGCCTTCACAGTGGTCAGACCCTCCATGAGGCCAACTGTGGTTAGGGGAAGACCCGACTTTGCTATCTTCTTATGTAAACTGCAGAAGGAAGAATTAAGGAGATTATGCAGATAGCAGCATTTAGCCAACAGGACTAGAAACTAATCAGACAAATAAAGCATGGCTAAAACTCCAAGCTTAATGACCTGCTTTATTCTACAGTAGCATAAGATTTCACACATTGCAAGACTGCAGTATTTCAGCTGAGCTGAAACTAATGAATGCCTTGGTCACTATAACTATTTATAACAATGCAGCACTTCAGCCATTTAAAGATTGCAGGTGTTTCTTCCACTCTAAAACTACAATGAGAAGTTGGATATCAAGAACCTGTGCATTCTAAGAAAGATTAAGAGAAGTTCATATTGTTGATTTCATTGCAGAAAGCAGAATTTGTACAAGAGAACACACAAATGATAAGAAAATTTGAAGAGGGATAAGAGACAACTTAGTGGTTGAGAGTTCATACTGCTTGACCAGAGGACATAAGTTCAGTTTCTAGCACCCACATGATGATTTGCAACTCCAGCTCCAGGAGATCCAACATCTTCTGCTGGCCTCCCAGGGCACCTGAATTCATGTACAGATATACATGTATAAACATAGAACCATAACTGTCTTAAGGAAAAACAGAGGAAGTGGGCTAGTGATGCAGCTTAGCTGATAAACCACTCTGCTGGTGTGCATGAGGCCATAAATTCAATCCAAGTATGAAATACCTGCACACATGAAGGAGATAGAGACAGCGACAGAGAGAGACACTAAGTATTACTGAACAAGGACATAAACAGTAAACATTATAAACTACATGTTACATGTATGACAGCATGCTTCAATTATTATAGTATGTGTTAGAAACTACAACTTTTGGCTTCCACCAGTTTCTCAGGGTAAGTTGGTACTGGCTCTCCACACCTAAATCACAGGCACAGAATCTAATTTTAGTTAATATACTATTGCTTGGAGTTTTGAGAGAAGAGACCTCTGGCAATGCCTATAGAGTCACTTTACATGCCTCTTGCAACACTTAAGACTCACTCAGACTAGAAAACATATGCTATTCTTCCTAACTTCAACACTACATATTAAGTAGTATTAATAGTATTAATAGACATGTTCTAGGAAGCCTTTGCTCATCAGACGTTCCCAAACTAACCAGAACATATCGTTTTAATGAAAAAAAAAGCTGTTTTCATCTTCAAAATTTACAATTAAAACCTGCAGCAAAAGAGTCCAGCTGAGAAGTTTTCTTACGTTTAAAAAAAATAATGTCATTAAATTTAAATGAAGATGTTATTGGGTCTTTCCTTTATGCTGGAAACCCAACAGAATTGTTGGCTTAGTTAAATCCATAAATTATTTGTCACATGACATTTCAACATATAAAAGTTACGGGACAAAAGCAAATCCTACTGTTTATGATCATCAAACCAGATAATTGCACATCTTCTGTATGTGATTTAATTGCCCAGATTTAAAGGGAAACCTCATAATCTCACATGTTAAAATATTTGTTTTGTGTTTTTAAGCATATCATGAACAGCTGACCAGACATAACTTACAGGATTGGGTGCCATTCCAACTGCCATCCAGATCCTTTGACACAGCAGCTTAATATGCTAATCTTGGCTAACACTTTTAAAATCAGCTCACTCAGATTTGGTAGTGTTCTATTTCCTCCATTGTTTACAGCCTTAACATTGTACTTCTCAATTACTTTTTAATATTGACAAAGAGCATTGGCACTCATTTTATTTTTCAACACACAATTAAAGGATACATGAATGACTTGTTGTTTTTAAACTTTGGGGTACAGGTGGAAGAGTGGTATGAGGAGAAAGAAGGTAAAGAATCTCTCTTTTCATCTAAACAGTTGTTCAAGCATGCGTCCTGGGAAAAGTCTCTTTCCTAGCAGTAGCCTGATGCTGAAAGGAAAGAAAACTTGAACCGTGCATTCCTAGAAAACAAATGTATTTGCCATACAGTGTGGATCAGTGAAGTGTCTTGTGTCTGAAAATGTGAAGTTAATTCTTCCTAAAAAAAAAAAAAAAAAAAAAAAAAAAAAAAAAAAAAAAAAAAAAAAAAAAAAAAAAAAAAAAAAAAAAAAAAAAAAAAAAAAAAAAAAAAAAAAAAAAAACTTAGAAAAATACTCACTTCATAAACATACCTTTGCATTTTAGAACTGGCCCTCATTTTATTTTAGGAGTTGTTTTCTATATGTCCCTTAAACCAGCATTCTTAGATGTCTACAAAGGAGAATAAGTAATTTAATAGTATCCTTGTATAATAGATTTAATAAAAAGTACATTGGAGCACTCTCTCATTCTCCTGGGGAGGATACAAAGGGAGTGGAGGAAAGTCGGAAGTGAAATCCCAGGAGATGGCTTAACCTTAACTAAAATGACACTTCTCTCTACCAAGAATTTTAAGTTCCTTCAAATAGTGGTGCATCAGAGCAAAGGCTCAATACTGCCATCTCCTTCTGAAATGCAGAAATACAAGAAGCAATCTCGGCAACCAAATGAATCATTAATTTATCATTATCATTTTGGAAGGATGGCCCAGACATATATACCTTATATTATTATTATACTTTATTCAATGAACGTTAGTGAATAAAGGTATATGAAGTTTATTGAATAAACAAATATTTTTAAGCTATAGCATAACTAATTTGTGTGTCTTCATCTTCCAAAGAGGAAATACAGAGATAACTCATTTATACTATTGCATCTTATTTTAATTATATTTAAGTGTTGAGGTGACTACACCTTGCAGTACAAAGCCAGCTTTAAGTTTAGGCAAAATAATTAACCTATCTTCATTAAGGCTTCTCTGTTCAGTCTCTGACTCTAGGGGTTTCCTTAAGTTACTATTGACTTCTGAAAATTGTTAAAAACTATTTTTTTTAATTTAACACCTTCAGCTCTATTAAAACACAAATCTCCCTCCACAAAGACAGATATGTGCAATATGTTCAACCATTAGATCACTGTTTGTTTGTTTTTCAGGTGCAGTGACAAGTTCCTGGGCAGGATCAATTTATGTCTATTGTCTCAGAATAACTGTTTTTTAAAAACTCCCTTTTAAGTCACAAAATATATGGTTATCCTTATTTAATCCTAGGGGTAGAATTTGGCAAAGAGAAGAGACCATTGTGCCTGACAGCAGCCGGCTCCAAGGTGGGGATGCTGGGAATCACTAGACCAGGATTGAGAGAGAAAGTAGCTCAGCTCATGGCTAATTACAATTAGAGATTCATGACTGGAGTAAGAGCTAATAAGACAATGAAAAATTCAACTGTGTCAACATCAAGCTCTGTACTTACACAAGCCTGCATGTTACATATGTCCACTGCTTGATGCGAACACTTGATACGATTAAAAAACAAGCAAACGTAGTAAACATGGGATGTATAGGGCTACTGGTAGTACAGATGACATAGTATCTCACAGTAACATTTTTAAGTATAAGTAGTAAATTTAAAAATAACAATATAGTCAGATCTAGTAACATTTCCATGTGTACCTCTCTGTCACTTCTTTAAAAACACAAAACTGAGAAGAACTATGTGTGTGCCATAAAGAACCCTCACTTAAATGAGGACAGTCTGAAGCTAATAAATGGGGCAAATAAACATTTCTTTGCAAAACATTTTATGGGCAAGGCCTTTTAACCCCAAGTGACCTGAGGAAATGCCCAAAGGGCAAACCAATAGTGACCATGCACCCTTTAAAAGTGATTTTCAACATTCTTAAAAATTCCACAGTAGTTATGCTGGTCAAAAACCATAACAGCCCCACTTATTCCTATATACAGCATGAAAATAGTGAAAAGAGAAGTTCATCATCGGTGATACTCTTTTTTTTCTGAACTATCATAGATTGTGTGAACATAGCTTAATTAATTTAGTGTTCATAATCTCATTGATCTATTTGTGGGACTATAACAACATGTCAATGAAAATGGAATTAGGAAAATATATAGTGAAAGGATCATATAAAAATATATGGGTACAAATGAGCATTTGTAACCAAGCAATGCTGACTTTTATCAAATGCTATGGGAAATAAATGACGAAGTTGACTACTTCCCTTATCAGCCATCTCAACTTACATGCTATTTTTTCCTTCTTTCAAGAACCATCACAAAATCATGCCCTTCTCTAACTATCTCCCAAGCCCAGAAGAGATGGAAGGAAATGGTCTGACCCTTAGTAACAGTATCTACTCTTTACCCTTATTCTTATGCATTTCTTTCTTGAGAAACCAATCATTTTGCTTATCTTAAGAATAATGAGGATGCTCTATTGGGCCTTCGAACCCCTGAGATCTCTCACTGATGACAGATCATTCTTTTTTTTTATATTTAATTCTTCTAATTGGTAATAAGACTTTCCTTATGTTAGATTGTAACACTTACTTACAGGTCCTAATCATGCATTTTAGTGTTATGCCAAGCCTACTCTATTTCTCATGTTTAAAATTTTAATTTGTCCTAGTTCTCAATAAATATCTTTCCTAAGAATGACTTCCAGGCTTTTGTGATCCTTTTTAGTGTATCTTCCTTCCTACTGATACCCTCTCTAAAATCTTCCCATCAAAAACACAAAAACAAGATACAAGGGGGTCGATGTGAGGCCAATTCAAACACAAGAAAATAGCAAAGCATCTTAGGAACACATCCAAAAGGACAATTATCTGACTTGTGGTGTCAACATTTAATCACTAAAGAATTTATTGAGCAAATTTATAGCAAGATTAGATAAACCCCTCATATCTGTGGTTCACTGTTTTCTAAGATACTCACTAAAGAACAAACAAGTTTAAATATTAGCAAACAGTGCTAGAGCATACAGCAAGTATCATGTATCATACATGTGCTTTTCTGTACTAACTTATTTCTTATTTGCAACAATCTTTTGAGGCACAAAATTAACATTGCATCATTTTATAAGTGATAAAACTGAAACGTAAAGGGTTTGCCAAAGGTTATTTGCCAAAAGCCAAGAACTCTACCCTAGTTCATCTGCTGGGTAAGTTAGGGTTCAAATTTCAGAGTGCATAATCTACTTTTCAAAATAATAGATGATACTGGGAGGTAGAAGCAAGTGCATCTCTGTGAGGTGGAAGTCAACCCAGTCTATACAGAGAGTTACAGGTCTACCAAAGCTGGATATGAGACCCTGTCTCAAAAAGAAGTAGGTAATAGATGGTAGAATATAATAGATATATATGATAATAGAACAACTTTAATTTTCCATTAAGTCTAGTTAATCAGCTACATATCTATCAAAATATGCTTCTAAAGTAGATTTCCCTATTTAAGTTCTCTCTCTCTCTCTCTCTCTCTCTCTCTCTCTCTCTCTCTCTCTCTCTCTCTCTCTCTCTCGCTTTCTGCCAGGAAATCACAACATAGTCCAGGTTAGCCTCTTATGTACTGTGACCCCCCTATCTTTGTCTCCTAAATGGTAGAACTACAGGGATGAGGTGTCCTAGGAAACAGAGCAAACCCTGAGTAAACGGGTAGTAAACGTGTATTGTTGATGTGGGCACATCATAGCCATGTAAAGGACTTCAATGCCTCAGTCCCTTGGTAGTGGCAAAGCCTTACTACCTAGGTGAGGCTCAGAGTAATGGCAAAGCTCTCCCCTAGGGGTCCAAGTGAGAGGGGTTAGCCATGCATATGAAAACTAACAGCTGAGATGCCCTCCCCAAGGTCTACAGCCTGGGACTGCTCAGATACTTCCTGCTGCACCTAGCTAACCCTTCCTCCTGGGCTATATAGCCACAAACATCAAGGTTCCAGGTTGTGGCCCTACTAGGTACTACTTCATCAGAGTGTGCACACCCTACTTGACCCCAACTTTGTGTACATGTGTCTGTGTGTCTATTGCTTCTTCATTTCCTTCTACCCCTAGTCAGGACTCCAGGACTCAAGCTTGAGTGGATGTGGTTTATACTTAAATTTCCTTATTTGGGGAAACTAACTATCTAAAAGTGATCTAGACTGCTGAGAGAAATGGGGATTGGTTGTAGCATGTTTCTTCTTTTTTTAATTCTAAAGAAAACAATGACAGCTACCAAGATCCAGCCATGTGCTAAGTACTAAACCAAAATGGGCAAAATCCTATTAAGTACTCAGTCAAGGTGCTGCTTGCTTTGTGAGGAATTCAGACAGAGTCATACACCTAGTCACAACTTTACAGGAGGAACCAAAGTGCAACCTAGTAGAGAGTCAGGGCATTTTCAAAGTGTAACCAGAGAGATAAGTTACAAATTATAGTGTGATGACTATACAATGTGAATCCTAAATGTTTTAGACAGTACAAGAGAAAATTTAAGTCTGTTATGTATCAGGGACACCTTGTCTAAAGGTTTGTACCAGTAGTAGTCCAAATGTTTACCAATGATATTGACCCTGAAGAATCAGGGAAGTGCCTCCACTTTAAGCAAGCCTCTAACCCCAGCTTGAAACAGGCCTGAGTTTTGCTGAGTACAAAGTACAAAACAGGAGAGATAGCCTAGGGCCATCTGATAGCAACAGATTAACCACAGACTGTCACATCACATGAGATAGTCTATAAAAGGTTTGACAAACAACCAGACAACCTGAAGGCTAAGAAAACAGAGGAATTCTGGAAAATCTCTTAAAAAAAAAAAAAAGAGCTAAACATGTAAGCTGCAGGATCTCCATAACACTGGGCACCAGCAGAGTCCTGAGGGACCAGCATTTGACTCTGCAATTACTTTGTGGTGCAAACAGAGCTATATGGACCAAGAGTATATGGCGAGACTTGTTGGGTTGCACTGCAGCTTTCGTGATGAGATTTTTAATTCTTTCCCTTTTAAAAAATTTTTCACATTTTATTTTCTTTATTTTTTTCTCTCAAATTTTGTTTTATTCAGGGTGAGGGTACAGAGGCAAAGGGTAGATGCAAAGGAATGGGGGGATTAGTGGTATCAAGATATGAAAACTGCATAGAATAAATAAATATTTTTTAAAAGTCAATTTGCATATTTATGTATGTAGGTCTATATATAGCTGGTAACAATTTGCTACTATGCCTTCTTGTTTAAAACATAGCATTGAAAAGACAGGTCTATTCATGTGCTCCAGCAGATCATAGATGGGGTGGTTGTCTGGGCAGGCCAAGTCATGATACTAGGTCTGGATCTGAGCAGTGGTAGGGATGGTTGGCCAGATGGGAAATGTACACAGTTGTCTCATGCTCATAATCTTGGTGTGGTTTACTCACACCTCTACTAACAGGGTTGAATCTGTTGTGCTGCCCCATTGGGGTGCAGGGCCTGCTTTCCCAAGTGTTGCAGATCTCCCACTCCTATGAGCCTAAGGTGAGCTCTCCTACCTGTCCCAGGTGCTGATAGGGGGCTTCTCCCACCCCCATGCAGCCACAAGACAGATGAGAAATGGGGCAGTTCTCCTTTGCTCACAACTCTGGGGCTGGTTCACTCACATCTGCACTAACAGAGAGCTGGTCCTGTGTTTATAAGAGCGGGAGAACTATCCTTGACCCCTACTAACTGCAGTACTTCTCTAGAGAATAAATCTCGGATAAAGTATGTGCTGTGAATATTTAGGTTTTTCTATTCATGAATATAAGGAAATTATTTTTATCATTTGTGAAAAGAATGTTAAGAATGTAAGTTGGTTATTTTCTAAAGCATTTCAGTAACTAAAAACTTCAGCACTTAGAAAAAGAAAATATAAAGATTATTGCAAAATGTGCCCCATTATTTCTTGGAGTAATTTAATTCTCAAGGTCAGGAAATAAAGCGTGGCATCACTGAAACGAAGTCAAGCCTGGTGAGCATGTTTTGGACTAATTGTCTGTCTAACTCCTCAGTTTCACACAGCAACAACTAAGTGGAAAACAAGAACCTATAACTGGTAAGGCAGGAATGACTTTCCCTGTTGTAAAACAATTTTTTAAACAAGGAAAAAGCATTGCAAACTATGCCACCTACACTACTGCCTGGTGAGAGATTCCCTCTACCTGAACTACCCAATTTTACTATTTAACAGTAAAAAACTGGGGAAAGTCACAATACAGTCAAACGGGTGAGTGATTCATGAAGGAATACCTCACATAAAGTCAGATTTAAAGGAAGCATAATAACACACACCTTTAATACCCTTTAATACAAGGTGGGTTTTTGTGAGCCCAAACCCAATCTAGTCTACATAATGAGTTCCAGGCTGGCTGGCTCTATGTAGTGAGATCCTGTCATTCAGGAAACACTGTGAAAGAGGTGAAAAGATTGTAAGAGTCAAAGAACCAGGAAGCCTGCTTTGAGATAGTCTTCTACATATAACAGAGAAGCTGCCCTTGTGAAATCCCAATAATAATGCATTTCATGCACTTATAAACATCTAAATAAGATAGCTGTCTACACAAAACCTGAACAGTCACAACACCATTGATATGCCAATGTGGACTGGGGGTAATTTCATGGTGCCTCATCTCTAAATAAAGAAGTCAGATGATGACTGCTGGAAGAAGAGAATTAGTCTTCTCCAACCCCTAATAAAGAAGAACACAGACAAAAAATAATGTAAATCCAGTATTTATAAACTCCTAAAAAATAAATTCTAAAAAATAACAGAAACATCATTATAATACTATATGAAAGCATAAAAGGTGTATGTAATAAAACTATAAAATATTTTTATGAACACAATTTAAAAGCAAAAAAATACCAAAATAACCAAAATTTATCACTGGCTGGTAGGAAAAAAAACAATTTTAATTTTCTTCATTATGATTTTCTCTTTTTTCCAAATTAAGCTACATTGGTTTTAAAATAATATTTTCTTTAAATTATTTCTTTTATTTTTTTACAGAGAGCACAGACCTAGCAACTTAAATGGTAAATGAATGTTCTTTTCCTATCTCCTTTCCTGTCTCCTGTCTATCTAGAGCAACTGTGATTGATGTTTCAGGTTACATCACAAAGTACATTCACCACAAGGTAGATTTCCCCTCTGAATTGTAATTACCTGTAGCAGTGCCAAAATCTCATCCTGATATGTTGCTGTGCTATAATGCTTTTCTTCTTCAGCTTGAGAATCTAATTTCCAAGCTCAAAACTATGAGGAAGACCTTCTGTGACTGGAAATGTCACATATATTCAAGTCTAGGGAAAACAGTGTATGGGATCTAAATGGCTGGAATTCAGTTGGCAGAGTCTGGGGATAGGTAGATGCCAGGCCACCAAGTCTCTGGTACTGGCTATTCTCCCTGTGCCTTTGGTCAAGTTATGACTCATAGCATCAGTTTTCCTCATATATAAAATCAGGGAATGAAATCACTTACTTGTTTAAACACTTATCTGATAAAAACATAACTAGCATACATGAACGCATCATTATCGCAAAATCATGTATTGATCAAAATACCATCTTGGTTCAATGTTAATTAAATTTTTTTCATACAGTATATAATGATCATGTTTTCCCCTCGCCCAACTCATTCTTGATTCTCCCCAGCTGCCAACCCACACAACTTCAGGTTTCCTGTTGTCCCCGATTCTCTTTACAAAAGAATTCTTCAAGGGTCCAAAACCGACAGGCTCCAGGCCTCTGGAGTGTTACTAGCTAAGAGTGTGTCTCCTAAAAAATGTTCTTACCTCCTTAGACCATTGTAAACCACAGCAGAAAAGTGTGATTTGGGTTCAAACATGAATTTAAAGAAAAGGAAAGGAAGTAGGAGAAACTGAATTAAAACAAATGTGACTTCCCAAACTTGCTGGTCTTTACAGTTGGCTAGATTTTATTCAGTTGTGTTACTTGATAGAGCAACAATTGAAGGTAGCTTCCAGTTGATGATACAACTGTAAATGATTCTTTTAAGGGAAGGTAATTATAATTAGGTTATGGCACAGAAAACCAATCACTGTAATCTTAACTATTACATTCACATAATAATTGACTCAAAGATCTATTAGTATTTTATGGCAACTAGAAAATGCTAAGATGTTACTCTATGAGTTATGATTCATACTGTTTTATTTAAGTGTGGATGTGCTAATGTAGCCAAAACACCTGCCAAAAACATCCCAAGGCCAAGATCCATCTGAGTCACAGATTCAGAGCAGTTTCAGCTCAGAATGGAAATGAGTCCTCCTCTGCCAGTGGGCACAAGAGGAGGAGTCGTTTATCCCAGGATGCAACGGGGACCAGGAAACAGAGAAGGTAGCCAGAACCAGGGGAGGTTGTAATCTTCAAAAGTCAGTCCCTAGTGACCTACTTCCACCAGCCAGACCATACCTCCTAAAGGCACAATCTTTAAAATAATACTGCAGGCTAGTAACCTACGTTCAAAGCATGGGCCTGTGGGTACATTCCAGATTCAAACCAATAGGTGGGCTGGGACCAGAAGTCTCCTGTGGATGATTACAATGGTCAGAATCTCTTCCATTCAAATGACTCCAAGTTGTGTGCCAAATAAATACATTTATACGTTTATGGTTTATTATAGAACAGAGGAGTCAGGTGGGACGGGCAGTATTAGTTGTAAGGCTGCCCAAATACCATGCCCAGATATCATTGCATTGAGCATATAGTAGAAAAAAAACTACAAAAATGTAACAATTCAAAATAAACATTCCATTTGTCATGCAAATTAGAAGTGATAATATTTTTCAATTATGGTTGGACCACTGAATGACATAATCATTTCAAAGGTATGGACCATCCAACACTGACGTCCTAACACTCACAAATGACAGTGATGCCCACAGTCTCACAAACACCATTTTCCTGAATTCATAGGTAAAGACCAAACTAGTGCTTTATTCCACACAGTGGCAGGTCAGCAAATAGTCTGAAGAGACTATTTTTCTGACCTCTCTGGCAAAGAGAGTTATATTGCCTACTTTTTTTGTTTGGAACAAACCATGAAAAATGTGTTACTCCCATTTCAGCAATAATCCCAACAAACCACTGGCCCTTTTTAGATTGTTCTTAAGTGACTACAAGACACATCTCACACCAGTAGCATGCTCTACTTTGGAAAAAAACATAAGCCTCAAGAAAATAAAAAAAGATTGTCATGGGATAAAGGAAACCTGTGAATTTCTCCAGATCCCATTTTCATACATTGATATAGAAAACATTGTATTTCATAATTTTAAAGTAGAAAATTAGATAAAAATGTGGTGGTGGTAATGTTTGCCTGTATGTTGTAAATAAAGGAACTGTTTTGGCCTCTGTTAGGTGCTGTAGAAGTAGGTGGAGGAATCTGAGGAGAGACAGGTAGAAGGAGGGCAGAGTCAGACAGACTTGATCCTGCTGCCCAGGAAGAAGCATGCAGGAATACAGGTGATCCACAGGCCACAGGCTACATGGCAGACAGATTAATGAAAATGGCTTAAATTAAGATGAAAAAGCTAGCTAGCAATGTGCCTGAGACATAGGCCAAACAGGATAAAATTAATATAAGTGGCTGAATCATTTGGGGGGGGGAGGGCAGCAGTCATGGGAGGACGAACCTCTGGCCTGTACCAGGTCAGGAAACCTTTGCAACAAAAAAGTTCACCTAGAAGGCAAATAATTCTCAACTTACATTTTGTATCTTTTAAATGGATAATATAGGGCTGAGCATATGGGGAGCACCTTAAATACATGCACTTAGGAGGCAGAGGTAGGTGAGTTTCTGAGTTCAAGGTCACCATGGTCTACATAGCAAGTTTCAGGCTAAATGGGACTGTATAGTAAGACCTCTCAAAAAATATTATATTACAGAGTCTCAAAGTTCTTATAATTTGACCTTTCTTTAAAATTATTCTATTTATTATATTTTTATTTGTGTTTATCTTATTGCATAACAATGATTATGTTTCTAGTTTCTTGCCTGAAATAAAATCTCAAAATCTGTTTAGGAGTTTAAATATTTTCTTAAGGCCAATATCTTTGGCATTGTTTAATAACTATCAACTATTTAAGATAAAATAAGAACTTAATATCAATCACAATCCTACAAAAATTACAAAGAATGAAAATGAATCTGAGCTCTGCTATTAAAGTATTCCAGATTCATTGTATACCAGACTGAAAGCAATGGGCAGAGAGGCACCATGACACACTTCTTTGGAGATAGATAAATTACATGCCTTGTGCTAATATGCAAGTTCTATCTTGACTGTTTTTAATTTTTCTAGTTATAATAATAAGCAACATGTTGGTGCTTAAAGCAAAAGTATGGACACAAGAAATAAAGTATACTACATGGATATAAACATGACAAGAACTTTTAAATACACAAAAGAAAATTATCTTCAAGAATATATAGCAATTTTCATGTACTACATAGTTTTGCAGAAATAAAGGCTTTGAAGGAAACTTATAGCCAAGGAAGCTTTGGTGGTTTCTCATTAAGGCCCTGGCAATCGTTTCAGAAAATTAAGTCATTTATGGTGCACATACTCTAGAGGCATCCCCTATGTGACTGGATGAGGCAATAATGCACTGTAGATGTGAATTCTAAACAGTTGGTGAAAATAACCATAGAAAAAAATGATGATGGCTTCGGCCACATTGTAAAAGGCAAGTAAAATATACTTTATTTAAAAAGAAGAAAGCATCACTCAAAACAAAAAGTTTCCTATTGCTATGGAGAAAGGAGAAGGCCATGAGAGAAGGGAGAAGCAAGGAGGGTGTCTAGGCTACTGATATTACTGGCTCTAAACCAGATTTGTAGCTGCACAAGTTAGTGCACTCTGCATCACTCAGCGACCTGGAAACTTATAATTGATACTAATGTGTGTGTGTGTGTGTGTGTGTGTGTGTGTGACTTATTTTTTAGTATAAAGTAGTTAAATGTCCCTGTCTTTCAACAAAGAGAAATAGGGAATAGCTTTAGAATCTGGGGATTTTTATGAAAAAACTAGGAACAAAACAAAACTAGGATGTGTCATTGGGTCAGACACATGCTGTTGTGGTTGGTGACTTTTTTTTTTTTTTAAATAAGGCTCCCTTGTAAACATTTTGATATGGTACTAATCCAAGATCACAGCTACATACCAAGCAAGATGCTTTCTGTTTGACTATCTAAAACTAACAAGTCCAGCTGTCCATAAGAGCTGTATTAAAATGAATCACGAGAGATGTATAGATAGCACTGTCAGACTCAGGAGTATTCTGCCTGCAGTGAGGTAAACGTGACTCACATCCCTCTTTCCATACCATTCACACTAATGTAGATTCTAAAAGGGGTGACTGACTGCTTACATTAACCCCAGCAACTAGGCAGCTAGTTCAGGCCAGTGGTCCAAACCTCCCCTGCTTGGTGGAATTATCCACACAGGTTTTAAAGCCCTGACACTTGAGATTCAGATGTAATTAGTGTCAGACATGACCTGGTACTTGAGATGTCTTTCCTAACTCTCCAGATGATTCTAATGAGCAGCTAAAGATGGAAAACACTGTTCAGATTAGAGTTTAGGATGGCAGGATGTCACAAAGATATTTTAGAGGATGGGTAAGTAAAGAGGCAAAGTATGAGAGTGAGCAGAAAGTCTGAGATTTAGAAAGAATCAGCATGCCAAGCTACAGGTTTAAGGTCAAATTGAGAGATCAGATTCCCTCTGTGGCTTGCAAACTGTCTATCCAAAGATTACATCTAAACTAGAACTCACTGTTTGGGGACTTCTACTTAGGCTTAGAATAGTCAGTGTCTTTTATTTTGATAGTAGCTAAATATTCTTATGGTATGCTCACTTTTTTGCTCACTTCTACAATGTTTTAAAAGGAGAAGAGTCAATTATTTTTTAATTTACATAATAACCTTTTTACTTTTTTCCATCTAAATTATGGAGACAGTAAGAATATCGTCTTGCTAGAAAAGAGCTTAGAAACACAATTAGGGAGATAGTGAACTTGCATTTTTATCTTCAACACATAAAATAATTGAACGCTATGCCAAAGACAATCTTTTTGCATTGACTCATGTAACCTTCACAGCCCATGAAACTTCTGTTTTCATTAATCCCAAAATACAGGAATATGAGCTTCCCATGGCCAATAGAACTTGATAATGTTACCTGTTAATAATGGAGGAACTGGATTTGAAATCAGGCAGCATGGTTCTGCCCTAAGAACTAACAGGAAAGTTGGGAGAAGTGGGGGAGATCAAATGAATAGGTTACAAATTAAAGGTACAGAAACTTTAAATACCTGTCACTTCTTTGTCCTTGTACTTTAGAAAACTCTTAATATGTTCTTCTTGTTTCTTCAAATGTAAATCCCGCCCCCCAACAGAATCAGGCTTCCAAACATTTTTTTAAGTGAGATGACTGGGAATGCATAGGGAGGCTTTGAGATTGTAGTAAGGAAATACAAGTACAGTATTTTAAAGAAGATAGCCATATGGTTTTATGGCAGATGACTTTAAGGACAGCCGTTCATCAATTTTGTAATGGATGCTGCCAGAAAATGAGAACATTTATGATTTCTAGCAGGAATTTGGTAAAGAACTGTTGAATTATCTCAGAGAAGATATGGTTTTAAAATGTCTTCAGGAGGTCCCAACACACAGACATGCACACCAAGCACACAGACACACACACACTAACACATATGATCATACCCCAACATATAAAAACTCATTACAATACACACATACCCCATACACAGAGACACACAAACAGACAGAGACACTGCATGGGAATCACCACCTGTTGAATCCTGGACAACTGACCCAATTACCAGCTACTTACTGAATAATTCATAATGAATAATATCAAAATTCTATAGCACCCAGGGTCATGAGACTCTTTCTCAATTAACTCTCCAGATCTAGCCAACACCAAATCCAAGTGATACTTGTTTCCCCAAAGCAGTGGTGTTTCTCTTCCACACAGGCACTTTTCTCATCCTTCTAAGAAGAACCCACCTTCCCTTAGGTCCTTACTCACACCCAACACAAGTCTCTGCTTTCCCAGAAAAACATTCCTATCATCCTCATTTGGACTTCAAATTCCTGGTGGGATTCCCCAACCCCCATACCCTCCAAATTCTGGGTTATTTTCTTGTGAAGACAAGATTCTTCACACACACAGTGTTTGTTAAATGAAGGGCATCAGACTGCAACTTGGGAAGCTCAAGGACCACCATTATTATCTCATCCAAAAAATCCCCAAACAAAACAAAACCTAGATGTTGTGGACTGAAGTGTGATTTTGTTGGAGTAGGTGTGATGTGTGGCCTTGTTGGAGGAAGTGTGTCACTATGTGGGTGGGCTTTAGGGTCCCCTTTGCTCACGCTGTGCTCAGTGTGACACAGTTGTTTCTGCTGCCTGTGGATCAAGATGTAGACCTCTCATTTCCTTCTCCAGCACCATGTCTGCCTGCATGCCATCATGCCACCCACCATGACACTAATAGATTAAACCTCTAAACTGTAAACCAGCCCCAACTAAATGTTTTCCTTATAAGAGTTGCCATGGTCATGATATCTCTTCTCAGCAACAGAAACCCTAAGACATAATATGAAACCAGAATCATGGTGGTCAGAAATAGGCTAGCCCTACTAGGGATAATTTCAGTGAGAAACACACATACACAGAGAACAAGGCAGAAATAACCAATATTTTGAGACCTAGATAATGATTAATAAATAATAACAAAATTGAGAATAAGTCTTTATAATCATCACGGCATGCTTTATGTGGAAAAACATTTCTAGCAATTTGAAAAGTCCGAGTAGCCTTACTGATCTTTAATGGCAGAATTGTGGTTACAAAGCAAGTGTGAAGACAGAATTTTTCTTGCTGTAGGGCACTGATCCCTTCCTATATTTCATGCTCTGAACTTAAAAATCATACATCCAAAAAGACATATCTTTTTAAAAACAAATCTACAAACTGAGAATTTACAGATAAATTTCCTTTAAAAGGAGCCTCAAAGTCAAGCTTGATATTTTCCATTGTTTCTGTAATTTCTGCCATTTTTGGGTTATCTTCACCACTCATATAAGCCTTCTTTAAGAGTGACTTCTGTAGGACCCACATCATCGATCAGACAAGTATAAATAATTAGTTCTGTTTCTGCACATAATTTAACCATTTGTTGAATTGTGAAGATGATATATTCTTATAATTTTGCATGATTTATTTAGACTATCCAGTTTGAAGGCTATCACTAACCACATGTGAAAAAGCTTTCTCATTTTGCATATTTATAAAATTAAAAATTACCATTATTTAATTATTATTATTTAATAATTAACAAGTCCATTAAAATCTGGTCTTCTCTAATTTTACAATGGTACCTGCATAAATGCTAATGCTATGATCATACTGTAATGCCTATAACTCATTACCATTTGAGTGATAATTAGTGGCTGATGGATCTCTGCATTAACATCATCTATCTGGTATGTATGTTCCTTAGTTGTTAGGGGGGATGGAACGATACACCTCTCAACAAAAACTGTTTTATTCCACTTTGATTTTGAGACAGTTTCACAGGCTTAGAACTCATTATGCAAACCAGACAACCCCCCCCTTCTCAATCCTATAGTCATAGCTTTGAGAATACTAGGATTACAGATGTTCATCCCCAAACTCTGCTTAATCAAAGGTTTTGAATGATGTCTAACACAGAATTCAATCTTACTACAGGTAACTTAGAAACAAGCCAACCTTGAAAAAACTAGATAAATATGCCAGTCTCCTGACCACACCTTAGCAGATTTTTGTTTTGTTTTGTTTTTATGCTAAGTCTGCTACTTTCTTTTCAAATAATCATTCTCAAACATCAATTACAATGATTTTTACCAAAGTATGAGTTTATCTCACCTTAAAATTCATCAATAATAACTAGGTGGTGAAAAATCTGAATAGCTTCTCAGACCTATGCATGACTATGAACAGAGGAAGAAATAGAAGGTAGGTATTCATCCAGAAGTGATCTTTGAGAATACAAGAAACTATTATCCTTCTCCTAATGTTAAATATTTTCATATTTCTAAATCCCAGGGATATTACAATTAGGTTCATCTAACATCCAACAATCACCATTTCCTCGGATATTTACTCAAGTGAGTTGACAACTATCGCACTTGTTGAACCCTGCACACAGATGTTCACAGCGGCTTCATTAATTGTTGACAAAACCTAGAAGCAGCCAGATGTCCTTTGTTCAGGGGGTAAATAAGCCAGTTGCTGTATGTCCTATACAAAGAAAAAAATACTATCCAGAGAAAAAAAGAAATTAACTAGTGAGCTATGGCAAGATTTTAAATGCACACTGCTTAATAAAACACCACATTCTGGTAGGATTCCTACCATGTGGAATTATTAAAAAGGCAAAACTACCAGGAAGAATAGGAAGTGGGGAGGGAATGTATAGGGAGGGTGGCTCTAGGGTGAGAGTGCTTGAGAAAGAGAAAGCAAAATACATACTGTACATGTATAAAACTGCAAAGGAACAAACTTTACAAAAAAATTTTCAAGGTAAATTTCCTTTTAAAAATAAAAATTTTCACAAAAATGCTATTTTAACTCTATAGTTGCTGACAAAAGTGACAATTGGCTAATACTTAAATAGCTCTTTCTTAAACACACTTGCTTATACACATTAACTATTTAAGCAATCATTTATAGTTTGTCTGTTTCATGTCACCCAATTGCCTGTACATTCTAATAGCTCCATATGCTAATTTCTCTTCATTGAAATGTTAAAAACTGTTCAGCATAAAAATTAGTTCAGCATACTACCTACATGTTCTACACTGACTTTCACACACACACACACAAAGTTGTAAAATATAAACAAAAAACCCTATTTCAATGTTCATATTTATATCCTACAGAACAGTCTTCTATGGAATTTTTTTATAAACTATGTTGCAATCTTACCAATGTTCTTTGGTTCAGTATAAATGATATGGTAAATTTGCATTTAAATTCTTGGAACTTTTCAAATCTGTTTCCCATTTAGCTGCCCAGCCAAAAACAATATTTTCATTTGTAAACAGCTGTTTTATAATCAGCTCTTTTGTACTATGTGAAATTCCATAAAAGATAAAAATTTTATTGAAAATATAGGAATTTCATTAACCCGCTGAAAATCATTGATTAGTTTGTGTATTCTGCCATAGAGTTTAGCTTATAAGGAGATTTTAAGGAAAATTTAATCTTGTGTCCAAATATAACAGTACTTTAAACATGAGGTCATCTAAACATCTGTCTTCAATATATCACTGGGGATTTAAATCAAAAGTCTGCTAAACATGTACAATCATTTTGAAAATAAATAACAGGACAAATTTTGTCTTGATTATGATTATCATGCATTTAAAAAAGGAAACATTTATTGTAATAAGAAAAGTCTGAACTAATTTAAACTTTATTGACATCAAGCTAAAATAGTTTCAGACAAGAGTAAGAGATATTTCACTTATTTGTTGCTTAATAATATGTTTCAACTTTTCAGCAGTACCTGGTGGAATTTTACTCATAAAGATTAATTTAACTACATATTTCCAATCATAAAATATCCAAGGAAAAATTTCAAAACACAGAAATTTTTACTTGATATCTTTCTAAGAAACAGTGGATTTCAAAAAGAAGTGAAGAAGTCCTATCTCTTGGTCCCTTGCCTTATGCTTTAAATGAAAAGAATATGTCTAATTACAAAAGACAATTAAGGGACTAAATTCACTCCAAGGGTTTGCAATCAGCAAAATGAATGGTTTTAAATAAAATTAACTGAATCTTACTGTAAATTTTAATATATGTGTACTATAATAATAATAATATACAATTATACAAGTGTATTTATATAAAGTATTAGTGCCCAGATTCTGCAATAGGATTATTTAGAAATCAGCTAAATATCTGAGGTAAATTAGTACAAAAAGTCAACCAAACAGGGGCTGAAGAGGTTAAGAGCACCGGCTACTTTTCCAGAGGACCAGGGTTCAATTTCCAGCCCTCACGTGGAAGCTCACTGTCATGTAACTCCAGTAAGAGGAAACTAACATTCTCTTGTGTCTTGTGGGCACCAGGCATGAATTTGGTGCATACATATATACAACTGAAATACTTATAGATACATAAAATAATAAATATTTTTAATTTAAAAAGCAAACCAAATGCCTAATTGTTAAAACAATTTCTACCGGAATTAAAGTGAATGTAAACAGTTGAAAAGCTAAAGAAAATAAAACTTAACATTCTCTAAATAAAATATGCTGAATAATCACCAGATAATCTAAGTTCAGAAGAACTCCATACCTAGATTCACCTTGCATTTAGTGGCATATCACTAAAATAACCTTAAATACTGGCAGTGATGGCCTTCTGATGATGGCCATCATCTCATTTCCTCTCCTACTTATATCATGGCATTACTAGCTTTGACCATGACAATATGAAGTCATGTATTCTGCCTTGGTATATACAAGTAGTAAGCTTTGTGATGCATTCAGAGTACCATGTATAGAACTCACTAATGCAAGAACCTTGGATAAGCCTAAGTAGAACTTAATTGGACACGTTTACACAAATTCTTAATTTCATGAAAGGAACCTGTGTTTAAGACTCAAAAGTTTTCTCTCTGCTTCTGCTGGGCTACTATTAAACTGCTTTAGTTTCCTCATCTTCAAAACAATGCTAACCTTTGACCTTCACTTCCCATGTGCTGTTCAGAACTGAGTGAGAGCATAGGAGAAACAATAAAACTAGCCATAGTAAACAACTGTAATGATTATGTTAACTTCCAGTGATATGTTCACTTCAAAATTATATCTCCAGAAAAGCAATTATGAAGTGTTAGAATAAATGTGTATTTTAAAATTCTTGAAGAAATTTAAAATTAAAGTCATTAACATTCCTACTAAAGCACTGTGATAAATTAAAATACAACAGAATTCTCTTGAACATACAGCTAGGGAACTAGCAACTGCCCAGATGTAGCCATTCATATCTTTCTCAGCACTTAGGATTATCATGACTTTGAGACTAGTATAGAATATATATCCCATGCCAGCCAACATGGATCACAAAATGAGACTCTGTCTCAAGAGAAAAACTGGATTAGTAGTACATTTAATTGCTCAAAAGACTTCCCCTGAAAATATGCAACATACGCATCACTTCTTGCATTTTTCTACATATTGACCATATTTCTTTATCAAAATATAGACATTTTCATGTGCATTTTTGGAGCACATTAATAAGACATAGGCCTCATCTTCAAACACACTATTATTCAACTTTGGCTGTACACTGAAATCAGATGGAGCAATTTAAAAAATGATAAGTACTTAATTCAATCCTTGGAGCTGGTCTAGGGTGTGGCCTTGGCATTAGTATCTTTTAAAGTTACTTAACTTATTCTCAAGTGTCCAGGCTAGGAAAATTCTTCTGGTGAGTCTTGCTATGAACATTATGCATTCATTGCTCATGTAGCTGCTTGGCCAAATGGTGGGGTATATAATATATTATGTGCATTATCTGATTTAACTTAAATCAACCTATGGAGATAGATTGTGCTACTACTATTTTCTCAATAAAAACATGAAGATTGGAAGTACCCCATAAATTGTCTAAGGTTTCACTAGTGTTAATTGGATGGGGTGGAACCCATGGAGATCTGTTCAATTCTAGTGTGGCGGCTTTATCACAGGCAACCCTCAAAGTATAAACAGCCAGGAAGTAGAACTTTTCAAAGACAAATGCTTGTGGATATAAGGACAAAAGAATTATCTGCAGGGGCAGGGCTAAAAAGACAAGGAAGAATTTAAGAGATTTGGCTACACTTCCACAGAACCTGAGTTCAATTTCCAGCACCCAGATAACAGCTCACAACTGTCTGTAACTCCAGTTCCTGGGAATCCAACACCCCATACATAAATGCAGGCAAAACAATGTACAGAAAAGTAAATAAATGTTTTTTAAAAGAAGAAACACCTCCAGGATTTAAACCACTATAGTAAACCAAATATCAAAAATGTAAGGGGTGAGGGGTCTCTTCATTTTGACTGTCAGAATGAATTGTAAATTTTCTCAAAACAGTAGTATCTAAGGCAAAGAACAAATCCCAAACAGTGTCTCAGTCTGACTGCATACCTCCCAGTTGTCATGGACACAAAGGAACAATGAAATCATTATTTGACTATTATTATTTTAGTTGCTAGTCAGCATATGATTGCATCTGTAAACTGCATTTCCTGTGTTCCCTGTGAATCAGGGGAGCTGTCCCTCCTGGTAGTGACAGAAAATCCACAAACAAGACAGTCAGGGGAAAGCCATCTTTATCTGTCAGTATTAGTCCTATGAGAAACAGAGCTGTAGGCAGCTGAAAAAACAGTTTGACTGTTTTAAGTTTACAGGTGGCTTATAATGGAAAGTTTTACACACTCAGATTCCTTTGCAAGTTAAAAAAAAAAAAGTTTGGCCAGAACAGGGGTGGGGTGGGGGATTGGCACTATTTTCATGTAGTGCTTCTAATCAGCGTCCAAAAGCAAAATATCAAATTTTAGTGAAGTTTGGTGAAGTGAGTGCATGCCTTCTGGCCAACAGGCCCAGCTAACTGTTACCGCCCTGTCTACACATCCTATGGTTAAAATGAAAAAACCCCAAACCTGTTAGCACAAGGTTTCCCAGATTCAAAACACTCAAGAATATTTCCTGAATGCATTCAGAGATATTCAAGGGTATTAATCTTAGAAAGTCTTGAAAATCAGCTTATAGACATAGTAACAAAGTAATGTTGGCATGTAAACAATAGGAAAGCTGCTTGAAGGCAGACAGAAAATATTTTAATGCATCTACTTATGTGTTGGAGTGTGTGTACATGAGGAAGGAGGGAAGAAGTAAGTGTGTGTGTGTGTGTGTGTGTGTGTGTGTGCTGCTTATATGGGAGAAACCTGAATGATAGGAGAAAGAGAAAGAATTTGATAATTTCGTGAGCATTAGCTTTGGGATGGTGTCAAAGTTCCCTCTTCTACTTCTTCCAGCATTTGGGGTGATGAAGCAGACAGGACCAGTTTATTCAATACTTGGCTTAAAATATCTTCCTTCTGATTTTTCTACCATGGCTTAAATTTTACCTAAGAGAAATTCATAATTTTTTTATAGAAGACAATTAAAAAAATTGATTTGATAAAAATATTCGACATGTTATTCACTTGAGACAATGTACAATTAGTCAAATTTATCAATTTAGTTACCATTTTCAAAAAATAATATTTATGATTTTTAAATTTAGATTAGAAGAGGAAGAAAAAAATGTCTCTGCAGGTAAGGGGACTTGCTGCTCCTGCAGAGGACCTGGCTGGGTTTCCAGCACCCAAAGGTGGCTCATCTGTAAGTACAGTTGTAGGGGATCCAAGCCCTCTTCTGACTTCCACTGACAGCAGGCACTCATGTGGTGCACATACATACATGCAGGCAAAACTTTCATACACACAAAATAAACTAAATCTATAGAAACAAACATAAGTTAGATTAGGAACCTGTAAAATATATGAGTACATGATACTTACTTACCTGAAGTCTGGTGAGCTGAGTTCAAGTCTCAGAACCAATGCAAATGTAGGAGAGAAATGACTCTACTAACATGTCCTCTGACATACACACATGTGCCATGGTACACACACTATGGCAGTCATGTTCACTCTTACACACATACACACACCACCAACAACAATAAAACCTTTCTTACAGCTACATTAGTCGCTGATAAGAGTCTAAACAGCCTTTAAAAATTGAGGAAAGCATGGAAAGGCTTGGTGGGACCAATGCTTGGAGAACTGAGTCTAGGCGCTGATGGACTGAAAAAAAACACAAATGTCACTGAAAAGAGAAAAGCCAACAAATTACAGCTTGATTAATAATGCTAGGAGGAGAGGAAACAGAAGATCTGTTAATAAGATACTGTCATTTGAGTAATCTTTTTCACTACGGGGATACAGGAATAACTCACTTTAACAAAAGACAATGTCTTCATTCATCACCTTTATTAATAATAATTGAGAAAATGTATTCAGAATAATATTAGATAATTTCAATACCTCAAATGGCATTATTGATAACAAAAATAATAGAATATCTAAAAAAACATAGATTTCCTTCCTTGTATAAACAACATAGACTTGGGAGAATAACTATGACAATAAAAATTAAGTACTTTAACCCATAAGTATATAAAACCATCATGTGTTATCTGAAGTAAAATTTAAAAGAACCGCCCTTGTTGACCTGCTATGGGACTTAGAAGTCTCCAGAAGCACTATAATGACTCAACTGAGGAAATAAAAGGAGAACCTCTGCTGGCAAAAAGCAAAAAGATTAATATTAACAATATCCAACTTTGAGAAGGAAACACAATTTTGAGTTTGGAGAAATAAGGTTAAATTTCTAGACACTAAACAAAAATATATCATACAATAAAATCAGAATCATAGTTTATGTACAGGCACGTATTTATATAAAGCCCCCATTTGCAAAATTTTAAAGGAAAATGTTAAAGGATGCCTAGATACGTGTAGGTTAACATACAGTCCTAAGAACTGTACACATGTTGATACTAGGATCCTGTAGGCACCCGTATGAAGTAGTAGGCATTGTATCTCTATTCTATGGAGGAAGAACTGAAGCCATAGGTTGCATACCCAAAGCCCACAGCTATGGCAGTTACTATGGTTGTGGTAGGGCCTCAGAATCCCTGCATCCATCACTGTCTTTCTACCATTCTCCCTGAGAAGAAGAGTTCACTACGACATGGGTTTCTCTAGGCCCGGTACCTCATCTCTTCTATGTGCATCTCAGCTGCACTTGTTTCATTGTTTAGCCTGCCTCTATAATATTCTCAAAACTTGTCAATCATGTAATTTTTAGGAAAACTATGTAATTCCAAAGCAAGAATAATATAATAAAGATTAAGATATTTTCTGTGGAGAAGACACCTCATAGGAGCAAGGGAATGAGGGAACCTAAAAGCCTGTCAACAGATGAATGCGTAATGAGATGTGTAGTACATATACACAATGGATTTTTATTCAGCTATAAAGAAAAATTATGAAATTTGCAGGAAACTAAATAAATAGGCCTAGAAAATATTGAATTAACAGAAATAATCCACACGCAGAGAGGTAAATACTTCAGACTCTCTCTTACATGGGAATCCTATCTCCAAATGTATGTGTGGGAGGCGGAGGGGAGTCTTGTAACCAGAAAGAGACCACAAGAGAGAAAAAGATTGCTTAAACAGTGGGTAGGGTAAAAGCACCTGACACAGAAATGTAAAAGAGGCTACTTGGAACTGAAGGTTATAAAGGAAGGTGAGGACACAGCCAATAAGGAACGGGGAGGGGGGAGGAGGCAGGGGGCGGGAATCAGTACAATGAATTTCTTATGAAAAAATTGTAATGAAACATAATTTACACACTAATTAAAAGTAAATGTTAAAATGAAGGTAAAAGACATAGGCAAGGTTTTTCTAAAAAAAGAAAAAACTAGTGCGTGTCTGTAGTCACGCTTTTAACCCAAACAGCTGCACTGAGAAAGGAGAAAAGGAGTTGTTTTATGTCTAGGCATAATTGGGAGAATCGCCAAAAGTTTAAACTTATGAAGCCCTCTAAAAGTGAGGTCCCATGTAAACAGTCCCAATGGCTCTGCCTGGTACCCTTTTGATCCTGACTGCTGGCACCTTCCCATCTCACTGCTAAAAAGCTACTGGATAGTGCCATGTAGGAACAAATCTCATTGTTCCTACATTAGACCTTAAGAAACCCTCTGTGAGCTAGCCTTAGAAGGACAAAGAAGTCTGTATTTATTAGGAATCTTACATGCTATAGAGCTAAAAGCTCTAGTTAGTGGTATTTCACTTCTACTGCAAATCTTCAAAAGTGGACAAATTAACACAGCATGTTCTAGAGAGAAGAGAGCATCCTGATATTAAACTACTCACCTAAGCAACACATTCCTGTACAAATGCCTACATACTAAGGCATTCTAATACAAACACACACACACACACACACACACACACACACACATCCATGTTCCCCTTACAAATAGTAACTATGAATCATTTTTTCAAAAAAAAAAAAGTCATCTCTTGGTTTCACTGGTTACCCATACTGTTCTTTGTCACAATTTCATAGATTTCTGCTCTGGTTCTTTATCATTTCTTCACATGTGTTGATTCAGGTTTTGCTTTGTTGACCCAGCACTTACCATAGAGTCCAAGTTGACCTGGAACTTGCTATGTAGATCAGACTGACCTCAAACTCACAGAGATTTTCCCATGCTGGGATTAAGGGCATACATTAACACACCTGGCCTTTGTGATGATTTTTAAAAACTCAGCCTCCCCATAAAATGGTCCTATGTAGCCAGGTGCAAACCTTCATTTCTAGCTACTCAGGAGGCAGGGACTGCTTGAGCTCAGTGTAATCAAGATACAAGATCCACCTCTTTAAAAAGGATTTTACAAAACTTTACAATCCATTTCTAATTATGCAAGTAATAAAATGTAGAAAACTGAGTTTACAATAGAATGTTTATTTGCATATCTGCACACAAACAACTGTGTACTCTTTATTGATAATATATCTAAGTTTTGTTAGAGCAGTTATTCTTAATCTGTGGGTCACAGACCCCTTTGGGGTTGAACAATCCTTTCACAAGGATTGCATATCAAATATCCTGCATATCAGATATTTACATTACAATTCACAACAGTAACAAAATTGCAGTTATAAAGTAACAACAAAAAATGATTTTGTGGTTGGGGTCACCACACTCTAAGGAATTGTATAAAAGGTCACAGCATTAGGAAGGTTGAAAGAGCAAGTCACACTGGCTAACACAGAGTCATTGTCATATAAACATACCCTGGGTCCAAAACTGAAAGTTTTCAAAGCTGGCAAAAAAAAAAAAATACTCTTCCCTCAAGGAACATTCTCTATTAGTAAAATAGGATGTTGTGAAAGAGCTCTGAGAAGTGGGCCACCAGAAGTCATTGCCTTTACTGCTGCCATATGCATTCTAGACAGACAAGGATACATAACCAATGGGATTTTACTGCTCTATGGAAAACACTATATTTATTGAGTGGCTACTACAGTCCAACCACTTGCTGTCTTGGATATATAAAATAGAGAAAATACAATCTCTCCCTAACAGGCAGTAGTCTCTCTTTTCAGGGTCTTTATGATGCAGGGCTTTCAACTAACTGAAGAAAAAACAAAAACTAAAGTAGCACATTGTATATTAAGCATTGCACATAATGGTGAAAAACAATGTTGTACATTATGTATTGCACAGTATGAAAGTATAGCCATGAAAACATTTTAAGTATGCATGATATTAGATTATATCTGCTGATAGGGCAGATAGTCCAACTACTTACAGAAAATATAAGCCAACAAGTATCATATAGACATTAAAGACTTCTTGAAAAACTTAGATGCCAGCATCTTTGTTTTTGTCTTTATTTTCTTCTTGCCTCTTTCTCTATTGGACTTCTAATCCCAAACAATCTGCAAAGGGTGCTTGTCAGCAAACATGGTAAAAGCATGTCCCTCTCTAAGGAAAGTGGCTAGCAGACTTAGCACTTTGATGTCATAATGCTACCAACTTTGAAGAGTGTGATTTCTTATTTCAAATAAAAACTGTCTCATAAAGAAATAAAAAAACAGAAGTCACTAGCCAGCCTCTTCTACTTCTATTAAGTACTTTCAGCATCTATCCTTATGACAACTGCCCTAAAATTTCTAAAACTGCATTTATTTCTCACTAAGAGGGAAAAATTTAATGTCATAATCATTAGGACTAAAGAGAATTTTTTGAACTGTAAGAAAGTTGCACTGCCATCTTGTGGCTAAAAGTGTGTTTACAGAAACCAACCTTCATTATTTCTTACTAATAAACTAAATCTACAACCCAGTCTGGATCCATTTTTTTTTTTGTATTTGAAATTTATATTTATCTCTCCAATTTCTTATGTTAAATGTCACTGCATTAAAATAAGAAACAATAGTCTCAACAGCTGACTCATACAAAAATCAAACAGCTATGAACGTGGGCCTTCTGCTCATGCTGACAGAAGTTATAATTCACTGTTACCATAATACACAGTCCAGCCCTTATATAAATAATCCTAGATAACCAACCAGATTTCAGAATCCAGCAATTTCTATAAGTAACTCATAACATCTTAAAAACAACAAATCCTACTATATTTATCCAAATTTATTAATAATTTTTTTGTTTTATCTAAGAATTTAAATCTCAAAGAAAGACTACCATAAAATAAATATTATAGCAAGTAAAATAGTTTATTTTTCTATTAGTACATTTCAGCTATTTTTCCATATGTAACTGAAAATCATAGTTAAAAGAAATATTTTTAATATAAAGTGTGGTCTTTTGTATTTTTCAACTATAGAGTCTTCTAGATTTGTACAAAACATCTGAAGGAATCTGTTCCAAATGCTTTGTAGTGGAGTTTAATTAGAAGTTAAGCTCTCCAGATCTAAGTTTACTTACAGATTCTTAGCAATTCCTCTAAGTTATAGGAAGACAGCTCCATCTATAGGTCTTCGTAAGTAGAGAAGGCTTAGTTTAAGTTTCCAATGAGAATGACTCTAACAGGAAGCTCTGAAATAACCCTGTCCACCCTCAAATTGCTGAAGATAACATTAACTTATTTTAAAAGTTCTTCAATATTTCTCTACAAAAATTCTTCAAAATAATAATAACAGCATTAAAAAACCAATCAACACTTTAACTATTTCCACTTTGTGGTCTGTAAATATTGGTAACTGATGAAGAAATATTAGCATGCTAATAAACATCTCCCCCTTCCTAATTTTTTTTATCTTATAGGACTCTATGTGGGCATAATTTCACTGTAGATGTCATGTAACTTTGTTAAAACACAAAAGAAGAAAACATATTCTCTTTACCACACTTGCAGTTTCCATATGCACAAAACTAAACCCACCCTTGCATTTAACCCAAACTGGCTACTCATTCACAAGCAAAGGTTGACCATACATCCACTTCAAAAAACATAAAATTCCCTCTTTTTCATACATAAGCTTCACTGTGTTCTGTATCGACATGTGAGTCACTTGTGTCTTATATTTGCTTAGATATGGGTTCTATTAACATATGGTTATAACATTAGGGAGGGGTATTCTTAACCAAGCATATGTTAAGGATGACTAAAAAGATATGCCTGCTAGTGTTGAGATCTGTGCTGTGCAAGACTCTCACACTTGAGCTAGGTCTGATGTCTAAAGATCCTGTAAAGATGAGGAATGGTCTGCATCAACCCCAGGCTCTGTTTGGTCATCCATATTCAGATTCCCAAAGCAGCTCTGGATCTTTAACCCAATGTACATAAGAACAATGCTATACATGGCACTGCTTACATCGTAAACAATGTAGAGTAGTGGCTGTGAGCACAAGTTTTGGAGAGAGAGAGAGAGAGAGAGAGAGAGAGAGAGAGAGAGAGAGAGAGAGAATGTAGATTTGGGGTTTCCTGCTTTGTCACTAATTAGTCACTTGAATAAGCAACTTAATTTCTCTGAGATTTACTTTCCTCACCTTTAAGAAATCAAAAATTCACATAGATGATTTATCCCAAGTAAAGTACTTTGAACATGGTAAACAGTAAATTTTATCAGCACTGAAGAAAATAATATTTCCCTTATCAGTTCCTATTGCTTTTATCATGCCTATTGACTATGATAACACAAAATGTGTACCCAACCTAAGTAAGCAGGCAAGAAAATGGATTTATGACTTCTTTGGTTGACAGAGAGATTGAATATGACCGAAGTCAAAAGAGCAATGAATACAACTATACAAAAAGAGTCATTTGAAGGTCTGGCAATTTCAAAATAGGTTTCTGGACTGTCTTTGAAAAATCACTATAACCCAGCTAAGTATCAATTCCATGTTGTTTCTACTGTGTTCTTTAGCAATGTGCCTGCAAAATTACAGCATGGCTTGGGGTGGCTTAGCCCCAAACCTAGCCAAGGAGTCCTGGACAGATGTTAGTCTCTAGGGAAAGAATAGACGGTTTTCTTTAAGGATGTGGCCTTAAAAGTATATTCATGACCAATTCCCATGAGCATACAGGCAACACAGATTGGATTCAATAAGTTACTCTTAAAAAGGAGATAAAATGGGAGTGAGTGGGGAGTGGAGGGTGATTTTGGAAGAGTCATGGAGAGGAGCAGTGGCCAAGGTGTTCAAAGAACATTGTATGCATGCATGAAATTCTCAAAGAATTAATATTATACTTTAAAAAAATTAGAAATGTGTCTCCTTAGGGAACAAAGAGGTTGTAGATGTAGACCTGGGAGTCTCTTCAAATAGTTACACGTCAGTTGGTGGGCAGATGGCCTTTGCTAGAGAGGGAACAGACAAGCCTGAGGATAGTCAGCAAAGGAGACAGTGAAGGACTCAAAAGCTGAATCAAGTAGCAAAAAACAATTCTCTGGAGGCAGAGCCCACAGAACTGCTGCAAACTCAAGGCCAGCCTGGTGCATAGTGAGAAGCCTGACAGGCCCAGCGCCAGATTGAGAGAGACCCTGTCAGAACAAACGAATGAACAAACAGAAAGAAGAAGGCTGTAAAAGAACCTCAAGAACAACATTAAGAAGAAAAAATATAAAGTATAGGAAATTCTACCACTCTGAAATAAAGCTGAGAATGAAAAATGGCAGGTAAAATTTTTGGTGAAAGTGGATACACCAGTTATAGTAAGTTAAAAAATCAAATGAGAAACTTTCAGAGAGATTGACAATGGAAGAAAAAGATCATAAAACTACAGGCTGGGATATGAGATGTGAGTCTGAGAAATACAGGATAAAGGAAGTTATGACTCTATCTGTATCCCTATACAAGATATACCTAGGGGTTGTGGCTATGGTTCAGAAGATAAGGTGCTGAGCAAACATGAAGGCCTGAATTTGATACTCAGAATGGGTGTGGTGGGGCACTTTTGTGCAGCCCCATTGGGAAGGGGATTGGGGAGAGATAATCACTGCCCATCTGGGCAACACAGTGCCATCAGATTCAATTAGATGTCCTGTCTCAAAACTAGGATGGAGAATAATTTAAAAAAAAAAGACACCAGTTTAACTCTGGTCTCCACATTCATGAAAGAGTGACTGTACCCACACATGTGTACATCTACACACACACATGCATAGACAGATAGATAGATAGATAGATAGACATTAAAGTGCTAATTCTTGGTGTCTGTGAATGTGACCTTATTTGCAAATACAGTTTTTATGTATAAATCTTTGCAGATTAAATTGAGGAAATACAGAATTTGGATGGAATTTATAAGAACTCTGGGAAATCTGAACATAAATATAGATACTAGCAGGAAGAGGATCATGTCAGGATAGATACGAATACTGGGCTAACACATCTACAATATAATATACCAAGGATTGCTATGAATATTAAGCAATCTGGAAACTAAGAAAGACAAACAGATTCTCCTTTAGTGCCTGCCTAGACTGACAAATCTTGATTTTTAGACTTAGTACCATATGTATTTTGAAAGGATAAACTTCTTGTGACATTGTTTAGGCAGGAATAGCAAGTTAATATAAGCCTCTAGATAACAACCAACATACATGATCTTAAAAACATATTTAAGCCAGAAGTGGTGGCACAAGCCTTTCATCCCAGCACTAGGGAAGCAGAGGCAGGTGGATTTCTGTGAGTTCAAGGCCAGTATGGTCTACAGAGCAAGTTGTCGGACAGGCTCCAAAGCTAAATAGAGAAACAGTGTCTTGAAAAAACAAAAACAAAAATTTAAAAGGCATAGAAATAATGATAAGATCAAGATTCAGTAAAATTTAAATATTGTAATTACTTGAAAAATAACAACTTCCTGTTTTAGATATAATACCAATGTAAGAATGAAAGCAAAGGGACAAGAAAACCAATGAGAAAAACCAATTTAAAGGCTAGAGATATAGTTGAGTGGTAGAGTGCTGACCCAACATGTGGTTACAACACCACGAGTATAAAAAAAAATTAATCACAATAACTCTAGTATAACATTCCTTAGGAGTTTCACAATCCCATTCCCGTTACTCATTTATTTATTTACATTTGAAAAGACATCACAACTTAAATCATAAGGATCTATGTAAATGGGCCAGCAAGTGGTCCAGAGACTAAAGGACAAGCCTGGTGACTTGTGTTCCATCCTTTTGACTTACATAATAGAATCCTGACTCCTACAAGTTGTCCCCTGACTACTACATGATGCTATGGTTCATATAGCCACACACATGTACATACACACAATAAACAAACTAAAATGTAATAGAAAAGTTTAAAGGGGATTGACAATAATTTGCAACAGTTCTTTTCGGCTTGGAAGTCCTGAAACATCAGTTGCTATCATGAGCCTCTCACCAAGAAGTGACAGAGATTTTAGACCTTAATATATATACATAAATATTATATCATATACTGAATAGTTGAAACACAATCTTGTTCCAAGTATTATTGTAGACATCAGCCTTAAAAATGATTAGAACCTGTGACTCTCTCTTGGAAGAGGAGCCTAATAATAAACGATTGTTCTTTGAGTTAGCCTCTGTTATTTATTCCTTAATGTAGACCACAGACATTTCTCAGCCTCGATTATGTTGCCTCTGAAACTGAGTTTTTGATACTCTGAGTTACTGCAGTCATGTTAGAGGAAAGGCAGGAAGGGCTGGTTTTACAGATTGTTTCTAAAACACTGGGTAAAGTTATTTTTATGTCAACTGAACAATGTACCACATAGGGACAGCAGCAAAACTTTTAAAACATCATTCACAAAAATAAAACAAGATTTTTTTAATGTAGCTATGTAACTCCTGTTTTTTTCTTTAATTAATACTCTGAAGAAAAATTTTTATTAAAGAGAGATAAGGCTACATTTACATAATACACACTCTTTTAATGGTATTTTATAATTAATTTGAGCAATACAGTTGCTTCCTCCTCTGTGGTTAAAATAAAGGAATGTTTTTCCTCCCTAATTATCCAGATAATGGGTTCCAGCCACCCTTTGATGTGTCACAGGGGTTCACCTGTTTCACTACAACCTGCTACTTATTATCAAACAATTACAGTTCCTCACATCCAAATTTCCAAAGGTGTCATTTATCCAAATCACATGTGCACCCCCTTTGCACTCATTCTGACAAAGAAATTTCCTTGATCAAAAATATAACCTTGATTACCCCCTGGTGTACTGGTCCTTTTATTACCTCCTACAAATTAAAATCCAGAAGACTTCTAGTGTGCATACCATTAATGCATCACCTTTAAGTATATTTAAGCCATTGTGGTAGGGTAAATTAAGAAAAAGAGAAAATAAGAAAACTTAAGGTATGGAAGATCCAGAATTTTTTAAATGAAGAATTAATATTATTATATATCCTTTAACTATTTTTGGTTGAAAGTCTTGTACTTGCTTCCTTTTAGAATAAGAAATAATTTTATTTGCTCTCAGAATTAATCTCTTGAAAGCTTGTCCATGAATCCCAGGTTTCCCTTCCCAGAAGGGTCTGACACGTCATTTCTATTGGCTAGAAGTTGCTAATGAGACTACTACTCTCAAAGTACTGGAACTGTGTTTGACACAAAATTAGAAAATCTTTGTTTCCAGAATAATTTGATCAAACAGCTCACTACAGTCAAAGCAATGGTTTCCAGAAAGATGCACAAAGTAGAATATAGAAATTGATGGAGGCATATGGTGTATTCCTACACATCACAAAGGATCAGGATGAGGCTGGGGATTAGGAGTGTACAAAACTGCTGAATTGGTGTCATACTAGCACAGTGACCCTGGACAAGGGAATTAGGCTGTGGAGTAGTATTATGGGTAGGACTGGAGACATAAAAAGAGTAAGTTTCTGAGAGACTGCAGAAAGACTGCAGTGTGAAAGGGACTCAGTGTGTATGTAGTCTAGTTAGTGGTGCACTTACAAGTAATCCTGGCAGGCCCCTAGAAGTCCCAGAAAACCAGAGCAACATCATCAGAGCCCCAGGGAGATTCCGACTTTGGATGCAAAACTTCCTGAGAGTTTGGGAGTAAATAAACATCTGAGTGGATCATGCATAAGATGAAAACAACAACATACCCATACACAGAGCACACACATACACATAACTAAAAACTATAATAAAATAAACCTTTATTTAGAAGAGGAGGAGGAGAGCTGTCTGAAATGAATCAATGGGTAGAGCTGGATCCCAGTAAGAAGCTGTTCATGTGAATGACAGGGAAGCTTGGTAGAACCTGGTGATGTGAAGAAGGGATTTTGAAGCTAAGGATTCCTGTGTGTGGAATTCTGCCATTGTTAACCATTGTTATTGCCATGCTTGCTGGTGGTTATATGAAGCTTTTTAAGCAACAGAAAAAGGAGGATGAGGAAGAAGAAGAAAGTGCTTCAGGATACTCAAATGTTGAATATAGATGACTTCTTCCTTTATCCAGAGCCCCCTTTCAATCCAAAATCTGCCCAGCTAAATGCCTACATGGACTGAAATTAAAATGACTAGATTTTATCTTGGGTAAAAGTGAAACTTGTTCCCTCCAGAAAAGCATAATATTATTTAGTGAACATATTAAAAATAATTGTATTTGTAAATAAAAGAGTTTTTAAAAATGTAAACTACTAGGAGTTACAGAGAGTAGGAGAGAGTACACATATCTAGCAATGAGAATAACATTCTCTCAGCCCCTCCTCTATTCCTAATTTCCTGTAAATATGGTTGCATGATTGTGTAACCAGAGGCATATTACTTATTCCTGTGTCCTTCTTCTAGGAATGGGAATTATGGTGTTGTCTGCCTTGTGGAACTATGAGAAGATTAAAGATATTAATTTGAGTGACACTTAGGAATAAGTGGCATTTGATACTCAATGTCTATGAGCCTACAGCTGACTAGCATATAACACTCAATAGGCATTTCTGGCTAATGTATATAACTTGGCATAGGCTAGAGTCATGCTAGAGGAGAGAACTCCAATTGAGAAAATACCCCCATAATATTGAACTGT
This sequence comes from Sigmodon hispidus, assembly GCA_004025045.1. Lineage (NCBI taxonomy): Eukaryota > Metazoa > Chordata > Mammalia > Rodentia > Cricetidae > Sigmodon > Sigmodon hispidus. The sequence goes on from PVIH01004326.1 coordinate 51,441, forward strand.
AGAACATTTTCTTGGTTAGTGATTGATGGGAGAGGGCCCAGCCCATTGTGGGTGATGCTATCCCTGGGTTGGTGGTTCTTAGTTCTATAAGAAAGTAGGCTGAGCAAGCCATGGGGAACAAGTCAGTAAGCAGCATCCTCCATAACCTCTGCATCAGCTGCTGCCTCCAGGTTCCAGCCCTGCTTGAGTTCCTATCCTGACTTCCTTCATTGACAGACTATGAATGTAGAAGTATAAGTTAATAAAACCTTTTCTCCCCAAATTGCTTTTGGTCATGGAGTTTCATCACAGTAATAGCAATCTAAACTAAGACAAGGCATTAGCCTAGAACTGATTGGCAGTTAACACTCAATGGACATTAGCTAGTCTAACATTTGTATTGTTCACATGTTTATGATAATGTTAAAGGTGGAAGAACTTGGAGGGGAAAATGCTTGCAAAATAATTATGGAAAAAATTTCAAATAAGCACATTGGGGAATGCTTAATATTTCAACAGAGAAAAATGACAAGAATACATGGCAGACATTGGAAATAAAAAACAGGCAACTTATTTAGCAGAAACTAAATGAAATGTACATTAGGAAGATGGAAAATATGTCTGAAATCAAACAATAGGGCACACTATAAGGATACAGAGTTCATTCTCTTCCTTCCTCCATGTCCACTCTAATCCACAGTGAAAGCCAAAACTATTTTACTTGCCACTGTCTGACATATGTTAGAGCCCTCCCACACTGTGGAGTATTTTTACTCAAAGATCTAACAGTACTTTTAAATCCAATAACCTGAAGCCTACCTAAAATGTAGGTTCTGGTGTAGTCATACTTTGAAGAAGCCTGAAGTTCAGCATTCTAAGCAAATTTTCAGGTGCCACTGTATTTGTTTGTTTGCTTTTTAGATAGTGTCTCACTGTGTGAACCATGCCGGTATGTAACTCCACAGATAGTGGCCTGCCTCTGCTTCCCAAGTGTTGGAATTAAAGGTGAGAGTCACTACACCCAGATGACATCATATTTCTTGCTGTTTATCCACAGGCAACACTTTGAGTAACAAGGATGATTTCTTACCCTCATCTTTTATCTCTTCTGTAATGTTGGGCATTAAGTTCTCACTATTGATTTCTAGAATTTATACCTGATCACTATGCTATTATGTGAAGCTAAGAACACAGATTTAAAGAATAGTTTTAATAAAGTAAGCATACTTGTAGAAAATTCACAAAGTAAAAACAGCAATTCATAAAGCTGTGAAGGTTGAGTATACCTCCAGGTTACTAGGAATAGGATGCTAACTGGAGGAGGAAATCACTAGCTGGAAGGTTGGGAAAGTACATCAGTGTCCTCTGGTAGAAAGATTATGTTTGTAGTCCATGGAGAGAAATAAGTCTGCAGACCTTCTAAGAAAGAGTTAGACTTGGAGAGCTAGAAATAAGATCCTAGGAAGTAAAAAGAAGACCTTATAGTTGGTGTCACAAGAGAGAATTCTGTGTGGACATAACTTAGAAGTTCCCTTTATGAGGACATCTGGCAGGCTTTCACAGCCCAAAGGTTCTGGGGTTTAGATAGAAAAACATTATGATGGGTTAAGAAGAATGACTATGAGCGTAGTACAGAAAGCCTGAGGGTTCAGCTTATTCCATATGACTTTAGTACATATATGGTGGGGTTATGTGTTACATTCTAAATAACTGTTCAGCCTATGGGTTTAATAAAAAGTTGATTAGCTGAAGGCAGACAGGAAGTGTGGGTGGAGCTACCAGACTGGGAAAACCTCAGAGCCGAGCAGGTACATCAGACAGATGCCACAGAGTCACCAAAGCTTCCGTGACACTCAGAGGAAAGCAGCTGAGATGCTGCTCTGAGAAAAGGTACCAAGCCACGTGGCTGAACAGGATAAGAAAGATGGGTTAGTTTAAGACTAAAGAGCTAGCAAGTTATATGACTGGGTCCTAGGTCAATCAGCAGAAAATTAATGTGTCTCGGTGGGATTGCTAGTGTTTCTGCAGGACTGCTGTTTTAACTTCTGCTCTAGGCCTGAAAGTCCAGGCCAGAAACCTTTTACAACATACATAGGTATTGTAAGAGAATTTTGACCCTATTTGGGCCAGAAGTCTGACCTGTCTGGGGTGGCTTTTACCCCCCAAAAATGACTCAGACACATATTAATTTTATGTTGTTTGTGCTCCACACAGGCCAAAACAGCTCCTTTACTTACAGAATGACATTCACTGTATACAGAAAACAGCCCCACCACACATAGGCTGGAAAGATAAAGTTAGGAGAACTTGCTGCTCTTATACAGAACCAAGGTTCAGGTCCAAGCTCCCATGTAGGGCTTACAGCTACCTGTAACTCCAGATCCAGAGAATCAAACACCCTCTTCTGACTGCTGTGGGCACACACACATTTGTGCACACACACACATTTGTGCATACACACACACACATCATAAAATTACAATTATTTTTAATCCAGTGCATATTGATTTGTTTGAGCACCACTGTACCACATAAGGCAAAGTTACCACTGGTAGCAGCATCTAGATATAGACTTCAAGATCTAGCTATAACTATAAGCCCTAACCTAGGCTTTGGATGCATGCTAAGAAATTGCTAACCATCAATACCTTTAGTCTTTTAAATACAAACATTTCAAATCATCAAGTAATAAAAGAGAGATATATTGTAAAATATTACCCCTTCAAAGTATATCTAGTTTTTCTAGCTTTCCTCTGAAATTCTCCAAGCCACATGTACCACCATCCATGAAGATGGGCTATAGTTAATTGGTAGAGAAGAGTTTCTATCAACAGTGGGTAATTTTGAATCTATCCCTACTTTGAACTCAAAATAACTCCCTGCCTCCACTCCAGAAAGATCATTCAAGAGCATGAATACTTGGAAGCTATTGAGCACCAAATTCTAACGTGTGGAATAAAAAACTCAAAATAGCACTTAACTGTGAGAATAAAAAACTTCTCCAGGCCCTAAGATCACCTCAGAAAATATCTCTGTCAGGTTGGCACCTCACAGTCTTGTACATCTATGTCCACATAAGGAACACCAATCTGCTTGGCAGAATGCCAAGATTTCTCCTTGTTGAAAGGAAGATATTGGCTCAAGAAATAATTCAATGGTAAAGATCTTCCAGAGGACCAGAATATGAAGAAATTAATCCCCACTTGGTGGCTCAGAATCACCTGTAACTCAAGTTCCAGGAGGTCTCTCTCCCCTTGTGACCTCCTTGGGAACTAGTCACATACATGGAGCCCAGACATGCATGAAGGTAAGATACCCACATACATTAAAGGGGTGATAAGCTTCTTCCCTGGGAAGATGCTGAAAGGTGGTTATTCTTCTCCAGTGGAAGGATGCTTAGATACAGTTTCTTATATATCAGTTTTAATTAAACACAAGAATTCCCATCTCTCTCCTATTTCATTGACAATTTTTAATTGCAGCAAAAGTCTATATAAAACATTTTGGTTGCTGTTTAGAAGGAAACCTTCAACAGCAGAGGCAAGATACTTGGTCTAGTGTTCTCCTTTGCTCAGTTCTATCTGGAGCACTAACTACACAGGGAACCAGCACCATAATGATCTACCTCTGTTGTCTCTTTGACTACCAAACTATATGAATCCATTTGGGCTTGCCTTATTTTTACCAGGAAATATGTTTGGAAGCATGGCCAACCTCAGTGTTAGTCACTGCACTCCTGCCTTAAGGATACTGGACCACCTGGCAGAGATGAGATGAAAAGTGTCACATCCTGCATTCTCCTGAATGCTCCCAGAACGTGAAACACTTGTATCTTCCCAATAAACCTCTCCAGTTTACTTTTAAAAGAGAACATTCTTTTAGAATATAATTTTGACCTCTGCAGCCAGGTAATCATTATAATACTCAGAAAAAGACAGATGTTAGTATCAGAAGCCTAGTGTCAGTTATTCAAACACATCTTATTTTTATAAAAATTCTACCTCTTGTATATGTTGGTTTTTTTTGCCTTTCTGGCCCTGGCTCTAGTATATGTAATAGAACCAGCCTGTGTTATTACATTTTCAATAAATATAAAATTTCATTAATATGATTTTAAAGGCCAATTAGAAGAAAATGTGACTTTCAGAATGATGTAAGTATATTATCCTTCTTACTTATCAAGAATGCCACAATATAAACTGTATGACTCAACCAGCCTATTTTAAATTTATCATATAAATGGCTTAACATATTCATATTGATGGGTTAATTCCCATTTGTATTAATAAGGATATATGTTGACATCAGTATACTTGTGCCAAATACTTATCTAAAGAGATTCAGCATAAATAGGATTAAAGTCTAATCTACTTTTTAACATTGAATTTAATTGTGTCTAATTCCTACTGTGATTATTCAAACCATGGGCACTTCCTGTAGTCACTGGGCACAGTTTAGGATGTGTAGTCAACTTCACTTTCCCTCTGGTCTAGCTAGGTGTTCTTTGCTCAGAATCACAGAGTTGGAATCAAGCATATATATATATATATATATATATATATATGTATATATATACATATATATATAACAAATACCTTATTTTCATAATCATATTACCTTAAGAAAGTAAGCAGATTCTAAGTGACATATCTGGATGCTTATGGTACCCCTGAGATGAAGCCAGCTCATGGCGTATATCATAATTTGAAGCAGTCCATTATTAAAAAGTTCAAATTAGCTTGGAAATAAATGTTATTAGTCAAAATATATATTGGTCATCTCCAAGTCAATATTAAAATTATTTACCATTGTTATCATAATAAAAGAACAGTTATACCTATAAAATTGTTATTACCTAAGTTAATTATGGTAATTAGATTATATATTTATAATTAATGCACCATGGAATATGAGGCCAAATTTTCAACCAACTTATTTTAAAATATCTTTAAGATGTGTGCACATAACTTGGTGAGCACGTCCTGCAGCTGCATTTGACAACAATTATTCCCGACACAGGTTGTAACAGATCTTTTTGTAAAGCCTCTCCCCCCTCATAGCTCTCCACAAATTAATGTGAGTCCACATCAAAGGTGTTTATATATGTTAGCGTGTGCGTTTAATTTTAATACACCTATTTATGGCATACATATATCCCCCAAGAAGCACAGTATACAGTATGGATGGATGCCTGAGAAGAGCAGCAAGATGTATGTTAATATCCTCTCTAGCCCGGAGCTTGGAAGAAAATAGCTAAGAAACTTAGGCAAGACTGAACTGGATCCTTTTCAAGAAAAACAGCTGACAAAATAAAGAAGAGAAGGAGAGTGAGAAGCTTCCTCAAAGTCACAGCAAGTTTCAGAGACTGCCGATGCTACTGGGGACAGAGAAAAGCAGGATCCTGGGAGCAGAGCGGCTAGTGGGGACTGCGCCCCAAAGAGGAAGGACCGAGCCGCCAGCCTGCTCGCCTCCTCTGCTCTTTGCTACCTAAGTGAAAGATTTAGAAGGACGCACACAAAACTCCGTTGGGAGGCAAGGCTTAGGGACGTTGCGGGGTGGTGCGGTGGAGGAGCGGCTAGCGCGCCCGGAGCCGGCCGCCTTACCTGCAGAGCCTCCGGCCACGACCTGCCGGGACGTCTCGCGCAGTAAGCTGGCGTTGGAGGCCATCTTCGCGGCTGGAGGAGCGGGTGGTCGAGATGCGGGAGCCAGTTCCTCCGAAGGCCGCTGCCGAGGGAGGCAGGGCCCGGTCGGTCCTCCGGCTGGACTCTTCCCGCTGCGGCCGCGGTCTGGCTAAAGAGGCGGTTCGGGCCCAGGCTCGCCGCGAGGTCGCCGGAGGGGGTCCGAACGTGCACACCGCTGCCCGAGGCTGCCCTTTCAGGGGCGCTGGAGGGGAGCAGTGGCCACGGGGGACTGGGGCTTGAGCTCCTAGATAGGGACGCCCGAATGTGCCTATCAAGACCTCCTACAGAGTTTGTCTAGCTGGACAGGCTGCCAGAGATAAGGCCAGCCGTGGAGCAGCGGGCGACCCTTGCTCTCCTGGCAGGCTAGCATGCAGTACAGTTCCAAAGAAGGGATAGTGAATACATTCCTCCAAGTTAGTTATCCAGAAATGGAAGGCCTCAGAAGCTAAGTTAGAGCCGATTCTGACTTAAAACGTGCTATCAGAGAGTAAATTTGCTAAGAAAGTGGAAATTTGTCTCATTTCTAAACTGAGTTTTACTTACTGAAAGTCTTAAATTTATTCAAGGGTTTTGTAGCCAGTTCACAGGTTCACTAGGCTGTACCAAAGAAGCACAATATGACAGTTGGTCAGAGAAGTGGGTTCTTTGGGGTTAGGGCCTAGAAGCCTGTGTTTACAGTAGTTCTCTGTAAATAAGCATGAAAACCGACCTGAAGAGGGACATTAAATAAAATGTGTACTTCCTCAAATTGGTCCTTTAGAGTAACTGGCAAAAAAAAAAAAAAAAAAAGTTAATACCTGTTAGTAAAACCACAAGTTGCCAACTCCAATAAGAGAAACAGGATTCTGTTATCTTATAAAATGCTCACCACACCCCCGCCATGCAGGCGAAGATAAGAACTGGGAGACTGTGGAAACCCTCTTGTTATTATTTCTAAAACAGTGTTTAATACTAAATATATGTATTGTGTGTCATACAAATTGCCATTGTTTGCTGTTCAAAAACCTGGATTTGTGTGATTTAATATTATAATACTACAATGCTAAGTCAAATATACAAAGTATTTCTTTAGACTGTTTTTATTTCTTTGAGCCATTAAATATTGGTGATACCCTGGAAGTCCTTACTCTCTCTGAGGAATGTATGGGGGATGGGAGGGGAGAACGGCTAGGGAATGACTGGGAGGAGAAGAGGGAGGAGAACACAGTAGTGGGTATGTTTAACTACTACCAAAAAAAATTCCTTTTAAATAAAAAATTATATATGAAAAAAAAAAGTTAGTGATAGTGGGGGGGTGGGGAGGAGACACCTGCCTGACTCCATTTTGAAGGCAAGAGCCATTATGCTGTATTGTTAAAATTAAGTTTCTATTTACTGAAAGAGCTGAGTTGCTCTCTGTTTCCTGGAACTTGATTTTCTCCAACCCATGACTTTGACTTGTTTTTAAAAATACTCTCACCCTTCCTCATCCTCCCTAAGCTCTGCTAATGTAATAAGATACACAAAAATAGCTTCTTATTTTGAAAATTGCCCGGTTTACAATCTTACCAAAAGCAATCTAGAGATCCTAAGCAATCCCCACCAAAATCCCATCACCATTCTTCACATACCTCAAAAAACAATACTAAACTTCATATGGAAAAGCAAAAAACTCAGGATCTCCAAAACAATCCTTTTCAATAAAAAAACTTCAAGAGGTATCACCCACCATCCCTGACTTCAAGCTTTACTATAGAGCTACAGTGATAAAAATAGCTTGGTATTTTTGCATAAAAATAGACTTGTTGATCAATGTAATGAAATTAAAGACTCTGACATTAATCCATGCATCTATGAATACCTGATTTTTGACAAAGAGGCTAAAACTATATAATAGAAAATGAAAGCATCTTTAACAAGTGGTGTTGGCATAACTAGATGGTGGCATGTAAAAGAGCAAATAAATCCATATCTATCACTCTACACAAAACTCAAGTTCAAGTGGCTCAAAAACCTCAACATAAAGCCAGTCAAACTGAACCCGATAGAAAAGAAAGTGGGAAATAGCCTTGAACACATTGGCACAGGTGAGCATTTCCTAAATATAATACCAGTAAAACAGACACTAAGAACAGCAATCAATAAGTGGGACCTCCTGAAACTGAGAAGCTTCTGTAAGGTCAAAGACATGATCAAAAAACAAAAAGGCAGCCTACAGAATGGAAAAAGATCTTCACCAACCCTACACTTGAAAGAAGACTGATCTCTAAGATACATAGAGAACTCAAGAAACTAGAGGTCAAAAAATCTAATTTAAAAAGTGGGGTACAGAGCTAAATAAAGAATTCTCAACAGAAGAATCATAAATGGGTAAAAGATACTTAAAGAACTGTTCAGCATCCTTAGCTATCAGGAAAATGAAAATCTGAAATACCATCTTACATCTGTCATAATGGCTAAGATAAAAAGCAGGGATGATAGATAGCCTATGCTGGAGGGGGTGTGGAGTAAGGGGAACACTTTTCCATTGCTGATGGAAATGTAAACCTGTACAGCCACTTTGGAAATCAATCAGAAAACTGAGAATCAATCTACTTAATGATCCAGCAATACCACTCTTGGGCATATACCCAAAGGATGCATATTTTCTCTACAAGGACATTAGCTCAACTATGTTCATAGCAGCATTATTTGTAATATCCAGAGCCTGAAAACAACCTAGAATTCAACTAAAGAATGCATTTTTAAAAATGTGGTACATCTACACAATGGAGTACTACTCAACAGATAAAAAAAAATGACATTCTGAAATTTGCCCCTAAATGGATAAATCTAGAAAATACCATCCTGGGTGAGGTAACACAGACCCAGAAAGAGAGACATGGCATGCACTCACTCATAAGTGGATTTTAGACATAAAGCAAAGAATAACCAGGCTACAGCCTACACCTCCTGAGAAGCTAGGTAGCAGGGAGGACCCTAAGAGAGACATCCATGGTTCCCCTGGGAAGGGAAAATAGATAAGTTCCTGAGTAAATTGGGAATATAGAGTGAAAAGTTTAAAGAGAAGTGGAAAGAGAACATAATGGAATGGGATGGTTGAGTTGGGAGAGCAACAGACAGGGAGAACAATTAAATAGATATCTTAATAGAGGAAGCCATTTTGGGGTTAGAGAAAAACCTGGTGCTAGGGAAATCCCCAAGAACTCACAATGATAACTCTGGCTAAGTAAGACTCCAAGAAATAGTAGAGAGGGTGCCTAAACTGGCCTTCCCCTATAATCAAATGGATGACCACTCTAATTTGCCATTATAGAACCTTCATCCAGCAACTGATGGAAGTAGATGGAATCCATAGGTAAGCACTGGGTAGAGATCCCAGTCCAGCTGAAGAGAGGGAGGAGAGGTTATATGAGCAAAGGGGTAAAGATCATGATAAGGAAACCCATCAAGACAACTGGCCTGAGCTATTGAGAGCTCACTAACTGTGAAATGACAGCTGGGGAACCTAAATGGAACTGAACTAAGCACTTGGAATGTGCATGACAGTTGAATACTGTGGGCAGTTTGTGGTGCCTCTGGCAGTGGGATCAGAATTTATTCCTAGTGAATGAAATGGCTTCTTGGAGCCCATTCCCTACAGAGGAACACCTTGCTCAGTCTTGATACTGGGGGTGGGGGGAGCAGTGGTGGAACTTGGTCCTAAGTCAAAGAGATATGTTAGGTTGCATTGACTCACTCTGGGAGTCCTTACCCTCTCTGAGGAATGGATGGAGGGATAAGGAGGAGGCTGAGGGAGGACTGGGAAGAGGGGAGGTAGGGGGAACAATGGTGGGCATGTTAAAACATTTTTTAAGAAAAAGAAAAAGAAAATTGCCCAGCTTGAAAATGTTCACCAATACCAAATGGTCAGCCCTGAAAACATACATGCATACATACAAGTAGCATTACACTGACTTATACTAGCATGCAACAATTAATGATAAAAGAATATGAATTTAAAAGAGCAAAACAGAATGCAAGAGCTTGGAGGAAGGAAAAGTGAAGGGGATATAATGTACTTATATTAAAATCTCAAAAATAAAAGAACTAATAAAAATAAAATCCTAATGGCAAAAAATTAAAATGTTTACCAAAAATATAATCATCCCACCCACACATACACACACACATACACACACACACACACTCTCCCCTACCACTCTCTTCCTTTTGCTGGCTAAATAAATGAAAAGTTTTGATAACTATCTTTTTTTAACTAATTAAATAGAGGCTCTTGCTACAATGTAAATCACTTATTCAACGAATATTGAGAATCTACTACATTTTATACATGTGCCCATAATATTAGTGCTGATAAAAAATCTTCTTCATTTTCTAAAGCAAACATTGTGATTTTTTTCAAGGTGCTAATAGGAGTAACCACGGGGAAAGACATTCTATATGACACAGAAAACTAAAATAAATGGTCTCCCGCAAATTAACTCTATTTGTGTGCACAATATAGACTTTAAAAAAGTAAACACGACCCTGTTTTGTATTTATTCATGGGTGCACTGTGTGGATGCTTGCATACTGTGGCATATGCTGCTCAAAAGACAACTTGTGGAAGTTGGTTTTCTCCTTCCACAACTTGGGTCTAGTGATCCAGCTCAACAAACTCAGATCAGAAAGCTGGAGCTGCCTTTACCACTGAACCATCTCACAGCCTCCAAACACATAATTTAAAATAATGTCGTGATTAATAAATCCTCAAGGTACCCACTCAACCAAACATACAGTCACTCATAAAAACCTTATGTTTAGCACTTTCCTAGCACTAGCAATTTTCACACTAACCATCTCTTCATAGTGGATTGCACAATCTAGTGAAAGAGATCCTACCCTTTTGTACTGTAACTTTTATCTCCCCTGTATTATTTTGGAATATCTAATACTTTTAAGTCACTATTTAAAGGTGGTTCATTAATGCCATTATGTGTGGAAACCCATATAGTGACTCAGTTTCCCATTCTGACTCGAAGAGTAAAAGAGTCATGGTGACTCAGCTATTTTAGGGTTCTAATAAGTTAAGCTTGCTCCTTGCTTTAGCCTTGATGACCAAGGAACTAGTCTGCTTAGCCCCTGGGAAAGAATTCATTTTCTTGCTGCCTGAGCTAGCGGGATATACACAATGGGATAGAGAAGCTACCCTCAGCCTGACTCAAGGACAGCACAAGTTCTTCTCAAGATAATGTTTGAATACTTGTACTATGCTTTGTTTGAATCCTGGCTTGAAAATGTATATAAGCGCTTTCTAAAATAAATTTGAGGTCTTTGTGGTTTTGAACCATGGGGTCCCTCCTGGTTTGCTTTTTTATCTTCTGTTATATCTGCAGCTGTGTGCCTGCCTCTAGCTACCCTGGTGACTCATTGACTGGCACCGACAATTATGTACGTGAATAAGAAGCCTATTCTCATAGAAGATGAATGTGGATTTACAGTCACATTGAACCCTCTCCCCCCAAAATTTTTCTTTTAAAAAACATCTCTTTAGACATAATTCTCTGAGTACATTTATGTAAGGTCTAATATCACATTATCCAGTCTTAGAATTCTAGAGCAATTGAGATAGGCCCCAAATGTAAAAGCATTCTAGAGCTTGGGTTTCTGTAAAAGGCCCATCAGAGTCAATAAGTGCCCACTGGGTTAAGATCAATGATGGCTGAATACATTTTTATCTGTAGTTCAATGTACCTAAGACTGATTTTAGAGTGTTAAAAGATTTAGAATGGCAAAACTAATAACATTTGTTTGATCTTCAATTTGTCATATTTACATTATTATTTTAAATAATGTTTAAATGTACTAATACTAAGAACAAAGCTGATGAAATATCAAGCTTATCATTTTAAATTATTTATTTGCCTGTCTTGGATGGAAATTATAGAATTAGCATTTTTCTGCCACCACTACCTCAGTGTTATTGAAAAATATATTACTGTTAATGGATAATCTTTCTTTTTTAACTTCAAACATTTTATGTTAATACCACAATATAAACAAAGTCAATACCATGTAAACACTCTTACATATTAACATAATATGTAAGCTAGCTGGAGACACAGCATTGGCATCCTTTGGCCACAGCTTTAGTGTGCCAACCCTGAGGATACTTCCTAGAGGAGTTCACCTCAATAGTTCTCGTCTCTTATTTTTTTTTTTTTCTGTTTCTTTTCTTTTTTTCTGATCTCTTAACCACACTTATTCATCAGCCCTAACTAACTACCACCAATTGTCCCAGCAAGGTTTTGCTTCTACAGATTTTCTAAAATTTATTTTATTCAATTTGGAAAATGAGCATAGATCTCAGAGTGTTTACTGAGGAGCAGACTGACACCATCAGGACAACTGAAAGGAGGGAGAAGGGGCAGGGTGCAAACATCACAGTGCCTGCTTTAGGTTCCTGCCCTTGGAAAGAGAGTGGGTTCTGCTAAGAGCTCAAGTGCAGAGGACCACCATAGAGGGGAGACCTGAGATGTAAGCTGCCTCCAGCCTCTATCTAGTCGATGCCAAGAGTAACTCTCTCTCTCTATTTATAACATCAAAAATTGTCTCCAGATATTACTTAATATCTAATAATAATAACTAATATCCAATCACCTAGTATTTATTACCTAATGAGCAAAATCGCCCCTGATTGAGAATTGTTACTTTAATTAAAGAACAAGTATAATAGTGAAACCTACTTAAGTTTGTGGAATCCTGATTGCAAGAGTGCAAAACCAAGGAGAGAACTTAATTTTTTTATTAACAGTTTCTTATTTACAGATAAAATTGATGTGTGAAGGGATTATTCAAACTACCAATCTACTCAAGGGATGAGTTGCATGGCATTGCAGATATACCTGGCAGTCTAGGCACTGATAGCTAGCACATTTTCTACAAATTGAATCAAGTATGAGGATACAGTAGCCATTATGATTCTTTCAAGATATCTTTCAGGTGATGTCAACCAGCTTCAAGTGATGTCATAAATAAAAACCAAATTCCTATTGATCATGATGATGCTGTTCTTAATGCTTTTCTCATTCATCCTTATCACACTGGGATTTTTTGACATCTCTTTGACCATCCTAAGCATCCCCAACTTACCATGTGTTTTGCTTCTCTTCACTTAGGTATTGCCATGTTTTGGTTTCTTCATTTTTTTCAAGCCTTTGCACAAGTATTACTTTAGCAGGAAGGTTTTCTCTGTATTAAGTAATATGTTTAGCATGCTGTAGGTAATAAAGAGAGGTGTCAACATGATTGATTTTAGTGAGGCCGCGCTTCTTGGCTTACAAAAGTCACCTTTTCATTATGTGTTCTGGCTTTTCTCAGAGACAAGGAAAAGAGACATGAGGAAGAGGAGAGAGGAGAAGAGAGGCAAAGTAAAAGGAGGAAGAAAGGGAGAGAGAGAGGAAGAAGACTCTAATACAAACTCTGGAATTATAGGATTAAAGGCATAGGTGAACTGTTGGGATTAAAGGCTTGAATCTTTAACCCTTGTGGCTTGACTGTGGATGGATCTGGATCTGTTCTTTGGTATTCCAGACTGATTTTATTAAATATAAAATATATCACCACATATTTTAATTCCTGTTTACTCTCCCTTCATTTCTACCAGTGCCTTTGGATATCCTATCTTCTAAATCCACTCCTTTTTCTGTCTCTCATCAGAAAAAAAAAAAAAAAAAAAAAAAAAAAAAAAAAAAAAAAAAAAAAAAAAAAAAAAAAAAAAAAAAAAAAAAAAAAAAAAAAAAAAAAAAAAAAAAAAAAAAAAAAAAAAAAAAAAAAAAAAAACAGGTTTCTAAGAGATAATAAAATATAACAAAATGAGATATAATAAATGAAGACAAGAACTATCATATTGAAGTTGGTCAAGACAAACCACAGAAGGAAAAGATCCCAAGAGAAGGCAGAAGAACTAGAAACTCACGCACTCAGAAGTCTCATAAAAACACTAAACTAAAAGCCTTAATATGCATGCAGAGGACCTGGGGCAGACCTGTGCAGGCCTTTGCATGTGAATTCAGTCTCTGTGGGTTTATATAAACTTTGGAGAGCTTACATCTTAGAAACGATCAGGAAGTATAGAAATTTTACTGGGAATGGTGTGGGCTTTTGAAACCTGTTGTCAGTGACACGCCTCCTTCCACAAGACCATACTTTCCATTCCTTCCCAAACAGTTCCAAGAACTGGGGACCAAGCATGGAAATATATGAGTCTATCAGGCCTAATCTCATTCCAATCATCTCATGCTTGCATATTTCTTTTGTTCTCCAGGTTCGAGGAAATTTCTGTTATAATTGGATTGAATAAGCACTCTGTGAATTTAGTTCCCAACTCAGCTCTTTTTCTATCCCATGTACTATAGTTAGATAATATAGTATCATGTGTCTTACCATTTGGTCTCCAACTGGTAGTACAGTTCTTGAAGGTCATGGAACTGTTTAGAAATCGGGCCTAATAGGAGAAATTAAGGCACTGAAGGCCAGGTCCTGCGGGTTGCAGCTGAGCCTCACTTCTGACCTCATTCTCTATCTTTGCTTCCCAATTGCCCTTGTGTTGTGCTGCTACAAGCTCCCACATCGATGAAGTCATGAAAAAAACATGTTTTTACTGCCATAGTGGGTTTTATACCTTGCAGACTGTTAGCCTTAACAAGTCCCCTTTCTTGTAAGCAGCTTTGTCGGGTATTTATTATGATAACATGAAAAGTGAGAAAAACTCATGGATTCTTCTTTTCTCTTTTCACTCTGTCCCAGAGTTCTCAAAGTCTGTGGTTGGTGGTTTGTCTTTGCTACTTTCCTTCCTTCTTTCTTTTCTTTCTTTCTCTACATCCAAATGGAATATTTTCTAAAGCCATTGATCATGTTTAAGGAAGGCTTTTGATAGTCAGACAATGGTAGTGCACACCTTTAGTCCTAGCACTCCACTCAGGAAGCAGAGGCAGATCCCTGTTTTTTTTTAGAAAGGGAGGTGGGGCCTTTGAATCTAAGGATTTTAACTATTTCAGCATTTTTGGATTCAGCAATCGAGTTGTGACTATGGCTTTTTGGATGATTCATCTCACCTTGCCTTTTCATGCATTTTCACATTTCTGTGTTATAATTTGTGCATATACTGAGATGTCTATTTATTTGAAGGTCTTATTGATGAGCAGCCTTTCCTTGAAGACACAAATCTCCACAAGATTTCTGGGAGGAGAAAAGAAGCTTCTGTAACAGCAACATACCAGACCAAACTAGACCAGATCAGATCAGACCAGACCAGAGAGAAAGACAGTTAAAATTAGTGAAAACTATTAACTACTAAAACATAGCAGGAAGAGGGAGAAAACCCAGGAGATAAAAAAAAATTAGTCATTCTTTTCACTATCTAATTCTATGGTTTTAATTATAATTGAATACACTGATTGACACTTCTACCTCCAATCTAGACTTCTCCACTAAATTCATACTGTACCTATGCCTGTTTTACATTCTCAGTATCACTAGAAACCCAAATTGAACTTAGATAAGATTCTATATTCTAAGATTCTATCCCCAACTCTAATATCTTTTTTTATTCCTTAGTATTTTTTCACTCTTAAATTCATCCTGACTTATATCTTCAAGTCTGTTTCAAAGTCATAACTCTCTTTTCTCTTCCAAATTCTCCTAATACTTGTGTTTATTGTCAGTCAACGCTTATATTTTTAATATTTAATTAATATTGCTTCTGAATTTTTCCTTTACTATTCAGCCCTAACTAAAACATGCTTTCCCCAGAAGACCCTTGTTTCCTTCCAATCTTCCGGGGTGATAACTGTCTATATCCCATATTATTAAACTCCACTCTCATTGCCAAACCACATCCATTTCTTTAAATTGGCTTTTTACTAAACAATTCAATTGACATTTTCATATATTTATCATGTACATGTTATACTGGAATATGTATGCATTATAGAAATGGTCAATTTGAACTACTTTAGCACATTCATTTTTGTGTATATTTTAACATTTTTATTTTAAAAATATGTTCACTTAGAGATTTAAAAAAACAAAATCTATGGTTATTAACTAGATTCAGCATGTTGGGTAAAAAAATCTATTAAATATGTTCTTACTGTTTAACTAAAACCTTAACATGTTTTAGCAACATAAATTTTGGCAGAAAATACAAGATTTCTGGGCAGATATCAATAACTTTACTGCTCGTGACACAATCAGCATCTGGGCTTGAGCATCTCATCATTTCAATTTCTCTTCCCTCAAATTCCATGGAGATTTTGAAGATGTATGTCCAAACAAATAATAACAAAACTAAGGTTCCAAATATAATAGGGAATGTATCTGCAACTTCACAGCCTTTCCCCAGAGACAGACATTATCTGTATTGTGCCATCAAGACACATATCTGCCCTCTATACTGAATGAAACATAATATTTGCCTTTGGAGGTTATTGACTACATGGTGTCAAAAACAAAAAACAACAACAACAACAAAAAACCAAACAGTCCTAAACAACAATTGTCCTAATACATACTTTTATGTCCAAACCTTGACCCCCAGAGAGACCACCAGAGACAGGGATGTCCAGAGTGCAACAGCAAGGGTTATTGGCAGTGCAGTACAAGTCAGGCAGGAAACATACCTCAGCTTCTGTGATAACAGAGCAAGGAGTAGCTATTGTCTTTGGTTACAAGGGATCTTTTATAGGCAAAAGTTACAACAAAGTTGGTTGCTTGGGGACAGGGTGCTGACATGCTACTTATTGGCTTAGGGTTTTTCTGCCCCAGAGTATCTTGAATCTCACCTGAATGGACCCCACCTGGCCCCTACCAGGGGTGGCTGATTTTTCCCAGAACTGGGCAAGTAAGAATCTATACCTCTCCCAGAACTGGGCAGAAGTCTTGGCTAATCTCCCAGAGCTGGGCAGGTAGGAAGCTATTCTCTCAGAACTGGAGAGGGCCCCTGTTAGGTCTATTCTTTTAGAACATGCTCTTTTCCCAGGACTGGTTAGGCCCCCTCCCCACCCCCACCCCCCACCGCCACCAGAAATGCAAAACTAAACTTTATTTTACCTTTTTTTAAAATAGCTACTAAAATACAAAATGGGGTTTCTTAAGCCTTTTCTCTCTTCAGTACAGAGATGCCAGAAATGCATAGAGAGTTATCTCCCAATGTACTGCCCCTCAGCTCCAGTTTTCTTTTCATAGCCTACATTCTTGTGTGTGTAGTGTATCTGTGTGTATATGTTTGGCAGCTAGTTTTAATTCTCTACTTGAAACAACCTAGAATCCTGTGGGAAGAGAGCTTCTATGAATGACTGCCTAGACCAGGTTGGCATGCAGACACATCTGTGGGGAACCATCTTCACTCATAAGAAGACCTGCCCTGAATGCAGGGTGAACTGGTGAAAATACATGAAGGCTTTTTGCCTTTTTGTTTACTCGGCCTTTGCTCTCACACTTGCTTCTCTCTGTGGATGTGATGTCCGCAGCTGTCTCTAGCTCTGCTTCTGTGACTTCCCCACAGTAACAGACTGGAACTTGACATTTGGATTGAAAATAAGCCCTTTGTCCCTTAGTTACTTTTTGTCAGGATATCTTACCACAGTGACAGAGGCAACGAAAAACAACACAGTTTGGGGTGTGATCACAAGCATGGAGGTCAAAGGTCAATGCTGGGTATCTTCTTCTGGAACTCTCCACTTTATTGAGAGAGGGTCTGTTACTGAACCCAGGGCTTATTGATTTAAGGAGCCTAGCTAGCCAATGGGCTCTAGGAATCCACATGTCTCTACTTCCTAGTGCTAGGATTCACAGAATTATGCATGGCTTTGCATATGGGTGCTAGCCATCTGAACTTGGTTCTTCATGCTGTGTGGCAAGCACTTTACTGAGTAAGCCATCTCCCCAGCCCCTTAGCCTGTTTCTTGGCTTTTTCTTTGTGGACCTTGTCACCAGCGTAGCAGCAACATCTCCGACATTTCAATGCCACCCCTATACTTCTAATACATTTTAGATTTACACTCTAACAGTTCTTCAGTTTCAATTGTTCTAAGACATGAACTCATATATTTCTCAACATCTACCTATCCTACTTACTCTCACCTTAACCTGGAAATAGAATCTAAGATCTATTATCATATCAACTCTCTGCACTTGCGTCCTTCAACTCCCTTTGTAAACTTTCACAATCCTGTTGAAACAATCATCCCCCTTATCATATACATTTGATGAATCCATTTACGCACCTAATTGTCTCACAAACTCTTAACCTCCATTTCATTAAACACTTGTCTTCATTTATTAACATTATCTTTTTTTATTATTATTCATCAGTCTGACAGAAGCAGTCAATTGGCATTGCCTCATCTTCTTTCCTCTAGATCTCTTTCCAGACATACATTCACATTCTTGGATTTTTCTCCTGTCGTAATGAGGAAAACTGCTTATTGCTGTAAAACCCTTTTTTGTTCAGACACAAGTAATCACATTATATAATTCCACTTATTTGAACTATCTGAGCAGATAAATGCATCCTACACAGAAAGCAGATTGCTGGACATGGGGAAGTGGGGGTGAAGAGAAGAGTGGAATACAAAATGACTGCTTAATGGGTACTCGGTTTCTTTTTGGCCTGTCCACCTGAATAAAAGAGTATTTCTAAAGGCAATGAGTTTATTTGGGCATAAACATGAGATTATAATCTGGGATACACAGGCCATAGGGGACCAAGAATGAATGCAGGAAGACCAAAGGAGAAGAAATTTGTAAAGGCAGAAGAGGGCAGTACATATTATTTGTGCTGAAACAGTTCATTAACAGAGACGGCGTATTAGGCAAGTGCTCTTGTGTGTTAGGCTGTCCTTGACTCTACAAGAAACCTCGGAATGGAAAGTTTTTGGGGAAGGTTGTTACAATCCTATGAACAAAAGAACCCTTCAGGGAGTTTCTGTGACTTTTTTTTTTTTTATCATAGACATGTGTGCATGGGGCACCTCATTCCCATCTAATAATATTATTTTTCTATTTGATTAGAGTTTGAAACAAGAGACTCGTTTGATTTTGATGACCTTTAGACGGTTGAAGAAAACACTTTGAAGCTAGATAGAGATGGTGGTTATACAGATTGTGAATGTACTAAATGGCACTAATTGTTCACTGTAAAAGAGTTGTCGTTTGGTATACAAATTTCACATCAATAAATATAATGAAAAAGAAGCCACTTCTTCCCACTCTTAATCATCTTTTCCCCTTCTCTCCTAATACTAATGGATGATATTAAATCTTACATCATTAGTTTCTCATTTTTTTGTTAGATGAGGTCAATCAACCCACAAGCATACTTCAATGTCTTAAGTGATACTATGAACAAAATAAAACCCTCCCCCAGTCTCTCTGTATAATATATAAAATTTTGTGGACAATTGAATTTAGATACCAACCTCTACTTCCTACTTGACTTTAGACCAAATGAGTCAGAAGCTAGAGATAGACTGCACCGTGTAGACAGATAGGTATGAAGAAAGGCAGATAAATAGATATATGTTCACATATATATGAAATTTTTATATATTACATTCTGGCTACATACGTCCCTTTATTTCTCTCTTTCTTATTTCTCCATCATCAGCCACCCTCCTCCTCCCTACCATACTATGGGATAAATTTTTTGTACACTGTAAAAATTTGTTACTTGAACTGGTTTAATAAAATATTGATTGTCCAGTAGCCAGGCAAGAAATATAGGTGGGCAACTAGACTAGTAGAATTCTGGGAACAGGAAGGGCAGAGTCGGGAGTCACCAGCCAGATGCAGAGGGAACAAGATTAGAATGCCTTACTGAGAAAAAATACCAAGCCATGTAGCTAAACATAGTTAAGAATTATGGATTAATTTAAGTGTAAAAGTAATAAGCTTAGCGTGAGCTACCAGTGAGCATTTATAATTTATGTAAGCCTCTCTGTGTGTATTTGAGACTGAACAGCTACAGAATCAGGTGGGACAGAAATTTCTGCCTACAATATGATGTTTTGTGTCTTTTGGGGTTTTGTTTTTGCTTTGTGACTCACTGGGTTTAAACAGGGCCACTTGTATGGACACAGAATTAAGCTGTTCACTGGAGCTTGAATAGCTAATGTCACTGATGACATTTTCTTTCTCTCCTTACCAGCTCTTGACAGCTTTTAACTCCCCCCAAATATTGTGAGACCCATAAACACTTCTCCATCTATGACTGAATGTTCACTGGCTCAGTTTAGTGCCTTGTGCAGGCAATCCCAGTAGTTATGAATTAGTGAGTGCCATGGCCAGGAAATGTGCATTAGATAGTTTTCTTAGTCATGTTTTTATTGCTGAGAGATCATGAACACAGTAACTCTGATAAAGGAAAACATTTAATTGGGGCTGGTTTACAGTTTGTCCATTTCTGTCATAGTAAGAAGCACAGTGACATACAGGCAGACATGGTACTGGAGAAGGAACTGAGATCATGATCCACAGGCAGCAAGAAGAGAATGGGTGTGGCATCTGAGACCTCCCCAGTGATACATTTTCTCCCACAAGATCATACCTACTCCAATAAGGCCACACCTCCTAATAGTGCCACTTCTTATGTGTCTATGAGGCCCACTTTTATTCAAACTACAACAGTGGTTTATGGCTTCTTTTCTATCATTCTACTCTCCCTTTTTTCATTTCTTCTTCTATGATGGTCTTTGATCCTTAAAAGGGATGAGATCAGTGTTCCATTTAATACTGAATACTCAATAATCACTTGTCCTCAGTACCTTGACGAGCCCCATGAGTCTCTGTGTTAACTGCCATTCACTGCAGAGAAATGGTTCTTTGATCAAAGCACCAGTATTTGGGTATATACATAAGCATTTAGGAGATAGTTTGACATGTACATTTAGCAAAGCAAAAGAGGTAGGTTTACCCTTAGTTCATATCACTTACTCAGCCATAAATCTTTGAACAGGTTTATAGTACTTTTTGTGAACACCTGCCTATCACCATTGTAGGCCTCAGGTCCAATAAAAATCAGCTGGTTGTTGAAGTAGTTTGAATGAGAAATATTCTCCATAGTCTCAGGAATTTGAATACTTAGTCATCTTCATTTTGTGTTTGGTAGATTCAGGTGATGTAGTTTTGGTGGAGGAAGTATGCTACCAGGGGCAGAATTTGAAATTTAAAAAGCTTTCACCACTTCTAGTTTTGTCTTTGTTTCATGCTAATATTCTATTTCAGTTACCATGCTGCTTGCTGTCATGGCAAGAAAGAAGAAAGACTAAGGAGCAAAATGTTACTTGTTTTTGTTTTTCTTTGGGGGTGTGTGCTACAAGGGTGAAAGGGTGGACTTGGAAGAACTGGGAAATGAGTTGTATGGGAGTGCATGATGTGAAGTTCCCATGTAATAAATTTTTAAAATTAAAAAAAAAACCCAACACAACAACAATACACACATGTAGTAAGAATACCCACAGTCCCACAGAAACACAAAGATACTTATATTAATTTTATGCGGATTGACCTAGGGCTCAGGCATATAAGTTGCTAACTCTTTACTCTTAAACTAACCCATGATTCTTCTCTTGTTTTGCCATTTGGTTTGGTACTTTTTCCCAGAGCAGCCTTTCAACTTCTTTCCTCTGCATGGGCTAGCATCTTGTCATGGTGTCTCTCTGGCATCTCTGCTCTGCTCTTCTTGTTTCCAGAGTTTTCTTAGCCTCGTAGCCCACCCACACTTCCTGTCTGCCTTTAGTCAATCAGCATTTTTTATTAAACCAGGAGGCAGAACAATTATTTACAGTGGAACAAAACATAGTCCCACTACACACACACACACACAGTGGGTTTCTAGGTGGCTTCTTTATCAAGCCTCAGTTTTAGTTAACCATTCCCATACACCCTACCTTCTCTCCCATATCACTGCCCATTTAAAGGTTACTGTAGCTCACTTTCTCTCCTTTATTTTCATAGCACATATGTTGTACAATCTCCATCAGCCTTAGGTCTTCGCTCCTGGCACCCTTGCTATTCATTTTTTTTTTTCTTTTTGCTTCCAGGTCTCTACAGAAATTCCAATTTAGACAAATAATTTTTAAAACTGGAATTTGTGATCCATATATAAAAATATACATAATTTGACTTTCTAGATCTAGTTACCTCACTTAGAATTTACTTATTTGGTTCCATTAATTTCCTTGCAAATTTATGATTTTATTTTTTATAGCAGAATAAAATTCCATTATATAGGTATCATATAAACATCTACTTATCTGTTGGTGCTATTTAGGCTTCTCCATTTCCTAGCTTATGAACAGAGCAGAAATGAACATAGATGAGCTCTATAGAAGTATCCTTTGAGTTCTACAGATAAGTCATATGTTGTTATAGAATATCATTTTGACTAGGCAAAGAGGTGTTACATTTGTTTATGCTGCATTTGTCTAACAATGTAAGAATGCGCGTTTAATTATGTAAAAATACATTGCATCGGTTTCACGTTGCCTGCCTAAGGCACCTGAGTGGTCTAATAATGAGCTGGACAGTCAGTAGGTAGATAGAGACTAGGCAGGGCTACTGAACAGAGAGACTAAATAGGAGAAGCAATCTAGGCTTCAAAAAAAAGAAGATAATTAGTGGACAAAGAGAGTGAAAAGAACTTACTAATAAGCGCCAACAGGGTGTGGAGTTTGAAAAAAAAAAAAAAAAGATGAGAGAGCTGGATTATTTGGAGTAAAAAAGTATAATATTCTAAAATGTTTATGTAACTAATGACTAATACGTTGAAGTGCCTTGTGACAGATTCATAATCCTAAACCTTTGAATAATGATCGTACATTTCAGGATAGTTTGTGATACAAAGCAAAACACAATTTCAAAACAATAAAAATAAAAGAGGTAGAACAAACTTATTAAACTGGAGTCCTGGTTCTTGTAGATTATCAGTTGAAGATGTGTGACATTTGTTTATGCTGTGGAGCATTTGTTTTAATGATGCAAAGATGTGTTGCATTCTTTTATGCTGCATTCATTTAACTCTGTGAAACTATGTTACTTCGCCTGTCTAAAACACCTGATTGGCCTAATAAAGAGCTGAATATCCAATAGTAAGGCAGGAGAAAGGATAGGCAGGGCTGGCAGATATAAGTAGACAGAGAAAAGGAGAGAAAGAGATCAAGGATCAGGAAAAGAAGAGATCACCCCACAGCTAGACAAGGAAAAAGAAGGAACTAAAAGATAAACAGAAATAGAGAAAGATAAAAGTCCAGGGGCAAAAGGTAGATGGGATAATTTATAAAAGCTGGCTAGAGACAAGCCAAATTAAGGTGAAGAATTTATAAAAAAGAATAAACCTCCATGTGATTTATTTGGGAACTGGGTGATGAGTCCCCAAGCTACTGTCTTGATTCTCTTCAATGTTGGTCTGTAATCTAAAATAAATATTTTTTCTCCCTTAAGTTGCTTTTGGTTGTGGTATTTATCACAGCAACAAAAAGAAAACTAGAACAGAATCTACCTGATTTTTGACAAGATGCCCAAAGCCCATATTCAAGAAGAGACAGCATCTTCAATGAACTATGCTTTGAAAAACTGAGTACCAATGTGAAACTAGATCTTTATCTTTCATCCTGCACAAAACCAAGTATGAAACGGATCAAAGACCTCAATATAAGACACCATACTGAGAAATTACTAGAGAAAAATTAGGGAGTACTCTTAAACGTATACAGATAAGAAAGGACTTTTGGGGGGACTGTGGTACCCTATGGAAATAGGACCAATCATCAACAAGTAGGATCATGTGAACCTAAAAGGGTTCTTCTATACAACAAACCAAAGATGACTGAAGAAATATCCCACAGGATGGGCTGTAACAGCTACACATTTGACAGAGGGTTGGTCTCCAGAATATATAAAGAACTCAAAAACTAGATGCCAAAAAATACCCCCAATTTAAAAATGGGCAATGAAATTGAACAAAAAGTTCTCCAAAGAAGAAATACTTGAAAAAGTGTTCAACATCCTTAGATATCAGGGAAATAAAAATTACAACTTTTCCCAATATTTCACCTCACTCTATGGCCATCCTCAAGAAAACAAATGACAGTAAATGTTGGCATAGTTATGAGAAAAGAAGTTGTAGCCACTTTGGAATTAGCTTAGGAATTTCTTAAAAATCTAAAAACATAACTATCACATTGTATTGTACTAGGTGTTTTCTTTTGGGCCACCAACCAGCTCCCAAATCTTCAGAATAACTATTGGTTTTCAATGCTCAGCCTTAACTCTTTTCTGGATAGCTGTTTTAACTTAAATTAACCTGTTTCCCATCTTTTTCTCGCCTTGGGGCCTTTTCTTTCTTTCTGTAGATCTTATTTTCACTGCTTCTTGAGTTTGCTGTCTGGCGTCTACCTGGCTTCTAGCCCCAGGCATCTCCACTCTTCTCTTGTTCTTCCTCTTTTTCTCCCCCTCCTCCTTCCTCTGCTTTACGCTTATTCTGTGTGTGTGTGTGTGTGTGTGTGTGTGTGTGTGTGTGTGTGTGTGTAAAAATTAGTATCATTGATATTATTATCCTAACATCAGAAGACTATTTGGCACATAGTATTCACTCAGTAAATTTTCAGAAGTAAGATAAATTAAAGTGACTATAAATCTCAGTACTAAACTTCCAGTGTTCCGTGGCCTGCATTCACAGAAAGGATGGAGGCAGGATCTGTATCAGATTGGGCAACAGAGACACCACCCCTCTCTCCCTCCCTCCCTAAGGAAAAAACTGAATAACTGAATCATGTTATATCAGTTCAGATAAAATTCCATGTTGCTCCTAAACTCCACAATAAAAAACATCCTTGGCGTTCAGGTTTTTCTTTTACAGTCTGAGAATGGAACATTTTGAGAATGCACACCGTCTAGAACACATCCTTTCTAGTCCTCAAATAAAAACTGGCATTAGTTTTAAAGCTTTTCTGAAATGTTCCTAGACCAGCATCGAGGTCTCACAGGGCAGCACCCTTCCTTCAGTCCCCGCCAACCACACCCCACGTCATGAAGGAAACCAACTACCCAGAGAAGATCGTCCACTTGAGGCTGAGCCCACCAACCACACGTCTCCTGTCCTCTAGACAGTAGTCCTCTATCCCCACACATCCCTCGACCTCAGGCCAGCACTCAACACTCCGGGAGTCCCAGCTCGCTGGAAGCTCCGCCCCAAAGTCGCCAGCGGACTCGCGCATGCCCGGTACGCGCAGCCTCATCCCTCTCGTCCGCCCCGCCCCTTTTGGTCACTCCTGGGCGCGCGCGGCGGGAGCGCGGCGATTGGCTGCCTCGGTGGCAGCGCCTCCGGCCTGAGAAACTGCGCCAGTGGAGTGGGTGCGGAGGGTTCCGGGGCTCCACAGGTAACGGCGAGCACCGGAGGGCTGGGGGAGGGGAGAGAAGCTCAGCGTGGGCTACGGCCGGCTCCCGACTTCCGGCCGCGGTCCCTGGAGAGGCTGGCGGGCTGCGCGGGATTGGCCAGGAGCTTGCCGGCCATCCTCGATGGCCCGTGTCGCCGTGTTCTCAGGTGACACACTGCTGCTTCTCCTCGGGTTTCCGCACAGTCTTACAAAAGTTAAGAGGCTGCACATTGATTCAAAAGTGCATGTATTTTTTTTAATCTCTAAGTCTTGGCGAGTTCAGTCCTGGCTGGACCGCGGGGCCACTATATGCCCTTGTGGGACATTTAAGCCATTTATAGTCCTCAACCCCGAAAGTGCAGGCAAAACTCCAGTGTTGCTGAGCGCGCAGAGACCCTGTATTGGGGTAAGGCTGGATGCAAACTCCAGGTTCACGACATCCAAGAGCCGGCTTTTCTAACTGAAGGATGACACCACCCAATGGTATTGGTGAAGTACTCGAAGTTCTATGGAAGGAGCTGGGGTAAACTATAAGATAGTATAAAAGGTGGTAAAAAGAAACACCTTTCTACGAGACACAGGTCTTTGGGTGGGTTCCTTGAGCATTTTTATGTGAGTTAATTTCCAGTGGTCGTAGACAGAACTAAGGAAGGACAGCTTTAACCTATCACAAGTTACTCACTTTGCAAGTTGTCTTCTATCTGGAAAGGATCTCACAGTTACTTAATCTTTATCATTATATAGGCTGTCGTCCTGTATGGGTTATTTATTTATTTGTCAATTTACGAAGAATTGCTTCCATCCGATTGTCCTATGGGCATGTCTGTGGACATTTTCTTAATGATTGATTTGGGAGGGCCCAGCCCAGATCACTGTGGGCAGTATCACCTCTGGGGCAGGTGGTCCTCAATTGTGTAAGAAAGCAAATAAGCCATCCACTAAGCAGGGTTACTCTCTGGTCTCCACCTCACTTCATGCTTCCAGGTTCCAGCCTTGAGCTCCTTTGGTAGCTTCCCTGGGTGATGGTCCCCCATCCCCTATGTTGTTATTAGTCATGGTATTTATTAAAGCAACAGAAACCAAGCTAGATCACCAGATGTAATAAATAGTATGCCAGTAAAATTAATTGTCTTATTTTTTAAAAGTGAGATATGAATTGTTTCATTAGGCCAAATTAATGATGGCAAAACAAATATGGATAGGTGGTAGACATAATTTTTCTTCAAAGACACAGAGTATGAAATAAAAATCTTTGTGTGGTAACTTTAAAATGTTTAAGTCATGTGTACAGCTCATTCCCTTTTCATGATGTATACTCTTATCTAGATCAAGAAAGAACGTAATAAGGGATGGAGAGATAGATAGATTGGCAGTTAAGAGTGCAGGATCCAGTTTGGCTCCCAGCATCTACATGATGCACATAACCTCCTTTAATGCTAGTCCCAGGAAATCTGATGCCTCCTTCTTCCCTCCTAGCAAGCTTGTATGCACTGTCTTGCTTTAGGTGCCAAGACATACATGTAGTCTAAACACCAATATACAAAAAAAAAAAAAAAACAAAACAAAAACAAAAAACCCCCACCAATATACATAAAATAAAGGTTATATTATTAAAACAGCATAATAGTACTTGCATTACAGAAAACCCAACTTGTACTCTCTTTCCCATAGTAACCATTGGATGTGAGTTTGCTTATATAGGAAACCAAAGGACTGGAGCCATTACAACCTAATGGCCTCCTGGTTAATTATTTTGGCTTAGTACCTGGCGTGGATTTGTCCTGTGGGTTGTAGTTTGCCAACCCCTGCTGTATTAAAAAGTGCCTCTTCAGTACTACTTCAGCTTTTTCCTCTTATCTCAATTAACATTTACAGCAGACATGTTTTATTTTTAGGTGGTTCTTTAGAAGTGGATTTATTGTTATTAGCACCACGCTCTAACCAACTGAGCTAACCGGCCACTTTAGAAGTGGATTTAATACATATTAGAAGTTTAGGGGTAGTCTATCAATGTGACATTGATAACTTCTTTGATTGTTAAGAAAACACAGATTTAAGGTAGGTCATACCCTCTGACACAATAAGGTTTATATAAGCACATTTAAAATAAATTCTAATGAGATAATCTGTTAGGCAGCGATAAGCAACAAATGCACTGCTTATTAAGTTCAGAAAAAAATAGTGGAAGAAATAGCTATTCTTAAGAGTTTAAAGAACAGAACTACATTTTAGTTTCTCACTTTCAGTCTTTGTTTTTGTTTTTCAGTTGTTTTTTTAAACAGAGTCTTCTGTCCTCTAGGCTGGTCTCAAACTAGCTGAGGATGTCCTTAGGTCTTGATTTTCTTGTTTCTTACTCTGGAGAGTTGTATGCTGGTGTTACAGATGTGCACTGCCATGCCTGGAATCTTTTGTTGTTGTTGTTATTATTATTATTATTATTATTTTTAAAAAAAACAAGGTCTCCCTGTGTATCTCTTGCTGACCCTGAGCTCTTGGCTTCAAGCCATCTGCCTGCCTTAGCCCACTATATAGCTGAGACTATAGCTGTGGGCCTCTGCACTTAACTTGTTTACTTTAATATGTTTGGGAATAATTAATTTTATGTCCTGAAATACTAAATTTAATCATAATTATATAACCCACTTTTGTTTTGGGTTTTACTTTTTGTTTTGTTTTTTAAATTTCTAATCTGGCAACATAAATTATTACTTTAAAGGGGTAGCTGATTTGTCTTTCATTGAACTGTTGTCTATTGGAATAAATTTACTATAGATCTGTTTTTGGCAGTTGATTAGAGCAAACCTGGTTCTGACATTGCTAAAATTGAAAGTATTCTTTTGAATTTTATTCAATTTGAATATATACATGTAGGTGGTATCGTCTTATAAATTTACAGTTTTGCATTAGATAATTAGATAATCACATTGAAATTACTTTCATTATTTTTGAACTTTTAGAAAGTTTTAGAAATAACTGCAGACTATAACAGGGTTCATTTTACTAAAGTCTCTAATCTTGAATTTTATTGTTTCTTTTGAAACATGCCAATATCTCTTTTTTGATTTTTTTTTTCACAGTCACTATTTAGTCCTGGCTATTTTAGAAGTTGCTATTTAGATGAGGCTGGCTTTGAACTCAGAGAGATCCTCCTGCCTCTCAAATGCTGGGATTAAAGGCATGCACCTTTAATGTACAGGACTTCTTTGCAGTTTTATCTTGAGGATTTTGCTACTGAAGTTTTAAAAATGAAAAAATGAGTTAAAGGTTTTAGCTTAAAAACCTTTATAAGAAATATAATGTATGTAGAGATAAGTATACAAAACATATAAACATTTTTTTCTGAACAAATAAATAATCATTAAAACCTGTTACTAATTTGTGTATGGCTGTTTACAAAACATGTCTGTACATGTAATGTGAATTCTTCAGTGTTTTGTATGTATCTTATTAATGCAGTTGCTCAGTTCTCTATCATTAATGATTTATATATATGAACTTCTGTGTTTTAGTAGTAGTAATTGCTGACAATTTGCTGTGTGTTAAAGCTCCTTTTGTAATAACAGAGGCTGTTTTTCCCTGGAGACACACACATGCACACTTGCACATATACACAGGTGTGCACATATCTTTTTTTTTTGAGGTCATACTATTCAAAGTATACAGATTTATGATTAATCTATTTTCCTATAAGTGATTCATTCTCTTATCAGTGACTCCTTTCATCTTTAGTAATGCTTTTTTGTTTTAAAGCTTAGTCTGATTTAAAAAAAAAAAAACCAACCTATTTTGAAATAGTGTTTCTTATTGAGGAGTTGAAAATAATAGTATACTATCTCTGACCTAAAGTCTTCTACCTTAATATTTTTTTGGCTTTGGGATAGTGAGAAACTGATAGGTAATCAGTAGAAGTGATATTTCAGATTTGTAATTTCAGTTTTTATTCAGGCTGGGGTAAACATGGTAAGATAACTGTTATTCATGAACTGGCCAGTGGCACTGAGCTGCAGTTTCTAGGTGGTATCAAGAGAACCAACAGCTGTTGGTCTTTGGTTCATTGTGTTAAGCTGGATATTTTAAGTGTGTTAAATACATTTTTGATATATTTATGAGGATGTAGCCCATCAGAAGTCAAAGAGCATCTTTCTATAATTCTGTATTCCATGTTCAATGCTTTTAGTATTAGCATAATATACATTGAGTATAATGTACAAATATAGTCTACATCACTAAATAACTTGATAAAGTTATATAAAATATAAATAATCATCTCTCCTGTGGTTATATATTTTATATTTAATAAAATCAGTCTAGAATATCAGAGGACTCTTTCCATCCTTTTTTTTTTTTTTTTTTTTTCCTGAGACAGGGTTTTCTGTGTAACAGTCCTGGCTGTCCTGGAACTTCCTTTGTAGTCTAGGCTGGCCTTGAACTCACAGAGATCCTTCTGCCTCTGCCTCCCAAGTGCTGGGACTAACAGAATGCTACCACTGCCTGGCTGGTCTTGCCTACAGAATGCTCCTCCTGCCTTAAATATCTTCCCTGCCCAGTTGCTTCACTTCTGGGTTCAACCCTGCATCATATTCTTAGAGTTAGCATTGAAGGTGTGAGCTACTACTGTTAAATATAAATATATCACCACATCCCCATTTATATTTTTAGTGTATTTTTGTACTCTGCTATTTTTGAATTATAATACATTAACATTCTTTTACTGCTTACTGTAAATACTATATCTTTCATTATTTGTTCCTTACATGGGTAGTACAAGTATTGGCTTGTACTCTAACTTTTCAATATTTTTCAACAGCACTCCAGTTTATATTCCTGTACATATGTATTTTCCCTTTTGTGAGAGGTTAATTTTTTAAAAATAGAATTGTGAACTCAAGAGTTTGCAGATTAAAGATCTAATCTATGTTTGAGGGACATCCATTTTTTTCTTTTAAATGGCATACTTTTTATAAAGTATAAATATTTAATTTAAGCTTTTTAAGGCAAACTTCTTTCACACAAACAACCTTGATTGAAAACTAGTTGTACCGTATTCTGTCTTTTTTTTCTGAGCTCATAGTTAAAACAAGAGAAACTTCAGCATTTGCATTTATTTGTGAAAGTTGCTAAGACTAAGGATGAAAAAGAAAGTCTTGAATGTTTTCAAAGGGGATGTTAAAACAGGCTGTTTGAACAACAACAAGCAGATTGAATAAGCTAGCACCAGTCTTCTTGCTAATACCATCAGCCTCTGGTATACAGTGTTGCAGTCACTTGATAGTTTTGAAGGCCAGGACTTTTCAGACCCCAAACCTATAGCACAAAGTCAGGAATCTGAAGAGTGAGAATGGATGCAGAATAAAGACATTTCTAAACAGTAAGCCTCTAAAAATTCTGGAAGTTATGTTTTATTAAAATAAAGCACCAAAACAAACAAATCAACAACAAAACAAAACATCTGAAATGTCAGAAAGCTTAAGGTTGCCCAAGAAATGACCAAGACAGTATTCTGTGAATGTATAGCAGTCGGAGAACAAGCAGTTTAGATCAGAGATTCTCCCAAGAATGATGATATCCAGACAATTAAGTTTATTAAAGGTATTTTATAATCCTTGGGCCACAAATTTTCTTTGCTAGACTTTTTACATTTATGATTTTGATTTTGTTATTAGATATAGACTCTTCTGGACTTTTTGTTTTTATTGATTGGTATTGATTTCTTGCTTTTAAAGGAGAGGGTTTTTTTTTTGTCTATATTATATAAATGGCAAAAGTTTAAAAATTTTTAAATTTATTTTTAATTATATTTTAAAAATATGATAGTTCCCCCAGCACCTTTATATATAATTTTATTTGATAAAGTTTGTTACCTGAGATTCACATTAGAAAATATTAAGTCAGACTGGGAAAATCTCAGAGCCGAACAGACACGCCACACACAGATGCCACAGAGATTCCAGGAGACAATGCAGAAGAAAGAAGTTGAAATGCTGCTCTGAGAAAAGAATTTTAAAAACAGAAGTTATGATGGTTAATTTTAACTGCCAGCTGGATTGAATTGAGGGATGCCTGGAAGATTAATAAAGCACACCTCTGGGGGTAATTGTCAGAGATGATTGGACATCAAAGACTGTGACCTAACTGAATTAATCCCTTGGCTGCCATGAAGCAAGGACCTTTCTTCCACTCCAGTCTTCTACTTGAGTGCTTCATGAAAGACCCAGAAACACAGACCCTAGTGATTGAGAACTGAAAACTACAAGAGAAATTCTCTTTCCTCTCTCAAGTTGTTTCTCTTGGATATTGGATATCCCTAATGACAACATCTACTCCAAAGCATGTGAAGTAGAGAAGGAAGGGTGCTGTCCTCAGGGATGAGGAGAGTGGATATCATAAAGCCCATTCCAGGTCTGAATGCAATGAAAGGAAGAGGAAGGAATGATTCACTCTGTTCTTCCTCAACCTCTTTCTATCTCCTCTTCCACCTCTATCTCCTTCTTTTTCTTTTTTTTCCTCTCCCCACTCCATTCCCCCTCCAAAGCCCCTGTCAGATTTCTTGAGATTTTTTTAATCCATCTCCTGTACTCAGAGACCTTAGCTCTCATTCCTACAATCTGGTACTACTCTTCAGCCATGATCCTGGCTCTTAGGGTTTCAAATAACAGAAGTAGCTTTCCTGGGTTCCCAACTTGAAAAAAAAAACTGTTTGTAGGAGTCTCTGCCATTTCATAAACTGAATGGATAAATAGATGATAAACAATGGATAAATATCTATGGGTTGTAAGCTGCTGCCAAGGGCCATGTCTGGGTCCTGCTATAGCTGGGGTCTATGTTTATATCTGTGGCCCTTGTCACCTCAGGGGGCTATAGGAACAATGCATAATAAAATCAAAGGGTCATGCTGAGCCAGCCCTGTCCTTCACCAGCCCTGATAAAGCTTATCCTACCCTTCACTGGACACTGCAGCAAGAGAGCTATCCTCCCAACCCTCTCACCAAGGAGAGATGGCCCCACCACTAACCACAGGCGTGGGAGAACTGGCCCTGATGGCATAGCCACAGGGGAGCTGATCTGTCCCTCACCCAAGGGGGGTCAGTCCCAGTAGCCCAACCAACATGCTCAGCTACCACCCACACTCACATCCTGTGCCTGGGGTGTCCCACCATAACATCTGCTCCTGCTGGAGTTTGTGAAAGGACTGGTCCTACAGAATGATATTTACAGAATCTCTAGTACTTGAGGCAAGAGCAAGATATCCTAGAGGAGTTTCAGAGAGGTCCAGAGATGATGATGTGCCAGAGGCCTTGAACCAGACTCATTGAAATAAACATTTTATGGGCGGGGCTGATTAGACAAAAGGGTTTACTGCAGGACACACCAGCAGCTACAGATGTCACTAGGATAAATGAAAAAGTGTTGGAAAGATGGAAGAGTGAGGTGTCTTTTTCTGTTTTATTTTTATTTTATTTTATTTTATTGTAGGAGTTCTTGAGGGGCATGTTACACTAGTGAGAGGCAGATATGGAGGAACTGGGAGATAAGCAGGATTGGGGAGCATTATGTGAAATTGCCAAAGAATCAATAATTTTAAAAATAATTTAAAAAGGAAAAACAAAATATTAAGTCAAAAGCTTAAGAGATAATTTGTGTGTTAAAATAACTTAAAAATAATTATAAAAAATTGTATACAAATATAAAAATTATAATATATAAACTACTTCCACCTTCCCTTACTCCTTCCAAACCCTCCTGTACTCCCAACTCCACTCCTCCACTCTCTTTCAAGTTTATGGTCTCTTTCTCTCTCTCCTTCTCTCTCTCTCTCTCCTTCTCTCTCTCTCTCTCTCTCCTTCTCTCTCTCTCTCACACACACATGGATACACACAGGCACACACTCCTAAATAAATACATACAACCTATTCAGTCTGTATTACAGTAGAATATTATTTTAAGATATGTTACTTTTTAAAAATGCCATTGGAACATTTGCTTTAATGCAAAAATGTATTATATTCTATTATGTTGTATTTGTCTAACTCTAGTAAAGAGCTGAACATCCAATATTGAAGCAGGAGAGAGAAGTAGGTGGGGCTGACATATAGAGAGATTAAATAGGAGAAAAAGAGCAAGAAAAGGAGGGTGCTAGGGGCCAGCCACCCAGCTACCCAGTTACTCAGATATGAGTAAAAGTAATACACACAGAAGAACAAGAAAAATCCAGAGGCCATAGCTACCTATGAGATAATTTAAAGTTAAGAAAAGCTGGCAAGAAACAAGCCAAGCTAAGGCCAGGCATTTATAGGTAAGAATAAGCTTCTGTGTTTGATTATTTTGGGAGCTGGGTGGTAGGCCCCCCAAAGAGCCAAAACCCAACAAACACAGGAAGTATGGGTGGGGATACCAGACTGAGAAAACTCTAGGAAGAAGAATTAGACAGAGAAGCCAGCAGATACAGAGGAAAGAAGGCCAGAATGCTGCTCTGAGAAAGGGTACTAAGCCACCTGGCTAATCATGTGTTAGTTTAAGAGTTAGCAAGTTATATGCTGAGCCATAGACTGATCAGCATACAATTAATGTAATTAATGTAATGGGACTATTTGGGTTTAAGCAGTAGCAGGTCTATGAGTAGGTCCAAACCTTGAGGCTAGGCCAGAAAGGTCAGACCAGAAACTTATTACACCTAATTGAGTGGAAGATTCTAAAATAAAGTTTGGACTTTATCATTTATAGTATTTGAGTACTTACTTCCCTGCTTTCTAAGAGATAAAGTGAAGCTTTCAACTATAGTTATGCCTTTGTTTTTCCTCTAAGTTATGAATAAAGAAAATATTTATGGCTAGTGGTGTATACTTCTAATTCCAGAACTCAGAGGCCAAAGCATGTGGCTTTCCAAGTTTGAGGCCAGCCTGGCTTTACAGAGTGAGTTCCAGGACAACCAGAGATACAGAGAGAAACCCTGTCTTGAAAAATAAAAACAACACTGTAATAAGTTTCTGGCCCAGCCTCTCTGATCTAGCCCAGAGGTTTGGGCCCTCTCTTAGTCCCAAATAATCACACAAAGGCTTATATTAATTTCATGCTGCTTGGCCTATGGCTCAGGCATATTGCTAACTAGCTCTTTTATCTTAGCTTAACCCATTTCCATTAATCTGTCTTGCTTCATGGCCCATGCTTTCCTATTATTTCTTTACATCTTGCTTCTCAGGCAGCTGGATCTCATCTCTCTCGACTCCACCTTCCTTCCTCTATCTATGCTCTGATTTTCCCCTCTACTTCTAAAATGCCTGATGTAGACCAAGATAGTTCCTTTATTAACAAATGATATTCACAGCATATAGAAAGACATCCCACATCACAACACACATGTGTGTGTTGTTTTTGTTTATATATATAATTTATATATGTATATGATTTTATTTATTTGTGTATCTGTATGTGTGTGCATGTACACATCTGTCAAGTGTCCTTTATTGCTCTCTATCTGTTCTTTTGTGGCAGTTCCTTTCCCTGATCCTGGACCTTTTTTCACTCATCTATATGAAGGTCAGCAAAACTAAATTGTCCTCTTGTCTCTATTCACCTTGGTGCTTGAGTTATGAGAATGTACCAGAATGCCCTACTTTATGTGGATGATTGCTCAGTGTACTGGCTGGTTTTGTGTGTCATCAGAGAGAAAAGAGCCTTGGTTGAGGAAATGCCTCTATGAGATCCAGCTGTAAGGCATTTTTCTCAATTAGTGACTATTAGGAGAGGGCTCAGCCCATGGTGGGTGAGGACAACCCTGGGATGGTGGTCTTGGGTTCTATAAGAAAGCAGGTTGAGCAAGCCATGGGGAGCAAGCCAATAAGCAACACCCATCTATGACCTCTGCATCAGCTCTATTATCCCATTTCCAGCCCTGCTTGAGTTCCTGTCCTGACTTCCTTCGGTGATGAACAGCAATGCTGAAGTGTAAGCCAAATAAACTCTTTCCTCCTTGGCTTGCTGTTTGGTCATGGTGTTTTGTCACAGTAAGCCTGACTAGAAACTCAACAAGTGCTCTTAGCAGTTGAGCTACCTTTCTGGCTTCTTTCATCAGTTTTCACTAGAAGTGCTTGATATTTATTGTTATAGCCTTACATATTTAGGATTATTTATGTCCAGTTAGTCAATTGAACTCTTTAATACACTTTTTTAGTTTTGCATATTATTTTTCATTTTACTTTGTCTGATTTATTATTTTGATTAATGTTTTTATCCCTCTTTCTACTCTGCTGCCTTATTCTGAGCAGTATATAATTTAAAATGATAATGTTTGGACAGTTTTTATCTTTGTGTGTTTTGATACTGCTCAGGTGTTATCAAGGGTGGCCAAAAAGTCCACAATTTTATGATGAAGCACAAAGTACAAGCCTTTAAGTACTCATTACATAATTGGAAACATTTTTGCATTATTGTTTTACTTTCTTAGAATTTGGATTGTAATTTCTTACATATATTATTTACATCAGTGTGCTAAAATGATGTTTTGCATTGTTTCAACTATACTTATAATCTAAATTAAATCTAAATTTCTTTTAATGAATTTTGACAGACCTTAAAGCAGCATGTCTTAAGGTCTGATTAGTATTAGTATTAATGCTTTTATTGTCTTTAAATTTTAATGTAAATTGAAGTTACCTCCTTAATTTATGTCAAACAGCTTATTGCCAGCATGGGAGCTGTGTTATAACTTACAACATTTCAAAGCAGAACATTTTATTCAGTGACATGAGCTAGCACAGTAGGTAGGATTATTATAATTCATTTGGATAAATGAATTGAAGCCTTGGAAGTTAATGTAAAATATTCTGTCAGTTCTTTTTTTTTTTTTTTTCACAATTCTTTAATGATAAAATCTGGGTTTAGAATTTTAGCATCTTAATTTCTATTGTCTTTATTCCATTTCAGTTATTAATTTTGAACCTCTTTTCAGCTAAAGTCCATATATTATCTTTAAAGGGCTGTGTTTTGTTTGCTACCCATTTAGAATTACATTCTATTTAAAATTATTCTAACCTGCTAATTACTAATTATTTGGTTTTGCAAGCTCATAGTCTACATGTAAATGCATCTTAAGCAATGGAGAAATTATCCTCCTAACTGAAGTTTTTGAATAGATTTTCTCCTAAAATATATTTGTAATTTTAAGAATCACTTTAGGAAAATCAGTAGAATGTGCCACATACCTTTCAATGACTAAGAATTGAGGAACTCTTTAACATATATCACATTTACTATTAGTGGTATCTTTGAAAGTCACCAAAAGATGTTTGTGTTGGTTTTGCATGTGAGATCAGGCACATACACACACTACTAGGGCCACACAAGAGTTTATTCAGGACAATTGCCAGGCAAGTACAGGAGCAGAGAAGCAGAAGAGAGAAGAGACAGACTGCAACATGGTGTCTCCTTTAAGAAAAAGGGTGGGCATGGATTTACTTAGCTACGCCTAGGTGCATGCCCTCTGTACATGGTGAGTTCTGCCGGCACCCTGCTGCCTTCGCCACGTGGCTGCTAAATGCCAGGAATTCTTATTTCACCCAGTGCAATGTTGGGTTCACTACTTGGCATGCTAGGAATCCTTACAGTTGTAGTAGTGCTCAGAATAGAAAAGCAAGCTATTATTAACCAGTCACCTATTAAACATGAAGTATTTGGAAAATCATACAATATTCTGGCAAAAATGAGTATCTGCTGAAACTGTGTGCCCACGGTGCATGCGCACATGCAAAATAAAAATGTAGAGACAGTAAAATTGTAAAAATCATTGTTTTATTGGTGAATGTGATAGATCATCCCCCATTTCTATTTTCCCTTTAGTGTATCCTAGACTACTTTCTAGGTGAGATAGTAATGTGGAAAGTCCTAAAATTTATATTTCAGTTAGTTTTTCTTTTATTAGTGATTACTACAAAGTCACAAATTCAACATCATTTTACTTTTAGTCATCTGACTTTTGATCATCTTACTTTAAGTAATTAAAATAAATGCATTTTAGTTAGAAGTTTCTCTGACCTACCACCTGGCAGGTTCCTCAGCCATTTAGTCCCAATATCACACAAATGCTTATATTAATTATAAACTGTTTGGCCTATGGCTCAGGCTTATTATTTGCTAACCCTTACTCAAATGACATGCTTAATATGTGTCAATATACAAAATATATTAAACAGAGGTAGAATATATATTATGACAATTACAAGTATAATTAAACAGAGGTAGAGATTGTAGATAAACAGAGGTAGAGGTAGAGATAGCACAAATGACAACAATATTCTTAATATGTATTACTGTACAAAATATTTTAAACAGGTACAAGTATGTGCACAATGTAACTAATATAGATTTGAATTTTTATCAATATATACATTTCCTTAAATGGACATAGAAAGTATTTTCACATTTGTATCAATATGCAAGAATCCAAACTAGTGCAAGTTGTCTATAGCTAATAGTTGGCTAAATTTGTTTACAGGTAGATTTGGTAATCTACCTATATCTGTCTTATCTGTCTACCTTTTTCTTCTCCAAAGGAGACTTTTGACTCTAATTTTATTGTTCTACTCTCACCCCAAATATAACTTACAACTATCCTAACACAATGGTAATTATTTATAATCCTTACAAGACAAAACTTATCAGGAGAGGGAGCATTTGCTTCCTGTTGCCTGGAGGCAACAATATCTTTGTGAGATCCTGTAAAAACTAAAACCATGGTTAAGTCTCATGGATTGATTGTAACATTTATAACCAGTCTCAGAGTACTTAGTAGGGCTAGCTGATGTTCTTGTTAGAGGTGTAATAAGATGGATAATCTTGCCATTTTGCAACTGTCCTGAACAGTTTGTAGTCTAATACCACTCATTGGGTATATCCTAACTCAAAGGCCTCATAATGAACCAGGTAGAATCATTGTAATGGGGCCCCATCTTTTTTCTGGATGATTTAGAGATTGATGTTAGGAGAATTTGTTGTTTACTGTGGGAAACTTAAACATTATTGATATCAAAATGGAAAATTTAATTTTTTTTGGAAAATATTGTATACAAAGAAAGGTTTTAGAGAAATGGAATTAGAAATAAAATTATAACAACAATAGTCCCTAGATATTAGCTGTCTTCTGTCCCACACCAGGTGACTTTTCTGATAAGAGACAGAATCTCTTCACTTTTTCTTTTACAACATGCTTGGGTTTAGAGAAAGTTATTTACTCCCAAGCCAGCTTGATTTAGTTGGGACCACAATTTGTCTAAAGGTAAAGAGATAAAGATGTTAAACAGTGATATTTTACCCTGTAGATCATATTGGTACCAATAGGCTTGATATTTCTTTGCTTATAAACTTTCAGGATTGCTTTCCCTTCAGTTTTAGATGTCTAAATGTCCAATGTCTTTTTACCTTTTTGAAGATGGTTATTTATATTTTTCTGTAAAGACAAAACAAATCTCTTGCCCGGGCTTTGTTAAGTGAGTTTTCATTACCACTTATAGAATTGTCATATTGGCGGATGATTCATTATTTCCCCTCATCAAGAAGTGTCTCCTATTTGAATTAAATCTTTATTAATTTTGTTGGTATCTATAGTTTTTTTTTTCCTCCTGCAGAAACAAAAGCAAAACCCCTTTCTCAACCTAGCAAATATCCTGGTTTTCATTCTGAAGTTGGCACATCCCTGAAGTAGATAGGCTGAGTTAGCTCAGAAGTTTTTTCTCTTATCTAGTGTTTCTCCACAGTTGTTGTTCCTTTCTAATCAACATTAACAAAATTCAATGTTAATAAAGTGTAATGTAATTTATCTCTGGGTGGTTTTGTTCCTTCTTTCTGTTTATAAAGCAGTTCTTTTTAAGGTGTGATTAGATCTTTAAATAACTGCTTGTCCTGTAGGATTATGTGACATACCTTTAATGTGCTTATATTATAGTATTTAAAAAAAACTGCTTTATATTTTGGGAAACTAATCATTGTCAGTCTTAATTTCTATGGGTATGCCCATAATGACCATGAATTCGAAAAGGTGTATAATTATAGAATCAACTATTTTAGAGCTCAGAGCAGTTGCCCATTGAAATCCTGAATAGGTATCAATGGTATGGTGTGCATATTTTAACTTTCCAAATTCTATAAAATGAAACACATTCATTTGTCAAATTTTATTTTTGCATACCTTTAGGCTTACTTCCTGCAGGAAATGGTATTTGATTTAAAAAGGAGGAAGTAAGACATTTCTTTTGGTTTGGTGTCAAATGATGAAAAAGCCCATTTTTAAACTATTAATGGTGTTTCTTATGAAATTTTGATCCTTCCAGCAAATTTTCTGTTAATAACCAATCAATATCATTATTACCTTTTACTAGAGGACCTGACAGACTCATATGTGATCTGATGTGTGTTATATATTGAGAATGATCCCAATTTCTGATAATTTTATGTAATTGTACAAATAACATTTTTTTTTATCAAGAATAAAGTCTGTAGTTTCAATGTGTAAAACAACTTTCTGCTTATTGAGAGTCAGTAACTGTATTGAAGGATTCTGTAAAATCCTTTAGTACTGAAAGAATGGCATAGAATTCTAACTTTTGTATAGAATTGTAAGGGCTTTGAACCACCTTGCTTAAGTCTCCTGATTTATATCTTGCCTTTCCTGATTTATTTGTATCAGTATAGAATGTAGGGGCTGCAGAGATTGGTTTTGTCATACGATGTGAGAAATGATCCAACTTGTTCTTTTTAGGAATTCTAGTCTATCGCTTTGGAGGTAACAGTTGTTAATCTCTTCCAAAAAATTTCTGCAAGCTCTTTGCCAGTATTTATTATTCTCCTACATAGAGAAAATTTCCTCATTAGTTAAAGATACTACAATTTCTGCTGGATCCATTCCTGCCAATTGTTGAAGCCTTAATTTTCCTTTGGAAATCAGGTCAGAAATCTTTTCCACATATGTTTTTAATTTTTTACGTGTCCTGTGTGGTAGAAATATCCATTCTAAGATAATATCTTCCCTTTGCATTAGGAGACCTGTTGGGGATAATATAGACAGTAATAATTCCAAAATGCAGTTAAGCTCTGGGTTTACATGATCTATGCATGCCTCTCATATTTTCTTTTCCATGTAAACCAATTCCTCCTCAGCCTTAGCTGATAATTTTCTTGGACTATTTAAGTTCTTGTCCCTTATAGGGTATTGGCCAAATGTAATAGCTTATGATTTTT
Organism: Sigmodon hispidus; assembly: GCA_004025045.1. Classification (NCBI taxonomy): domain Eukaryota; kingdom Metazoa; phylum Chordata; class Mammalia; order Rodentia; family Cricetidae; genus Sigmodon; species Sigmodon hispidus. Next base: position 91,723 of record PVIH01004326.1, read on the forward strand.
TTAATTCCAATAATGAACAGTAAATTAGTGATGTTCCCTAGCAACTTCTCAAAGACATTAAGAGTCTGCAGTCATTGTCCCTGATTTATACCTTTTGTAGTCTATTTTATATCCCAAGTAATTAATACAGTCTCCTTTGTGTATCTTCTCAGGGTCAATTTGTAAGCCCTAGATAAAGAGACAAAAGTTTCTTTACTTCTTACAACCTAGCTTGTAAAGTATCTGATTTTGAATCTGCTAATAAGATGTCATTCATATAATTGTAAATTATAAATTTTAGAAATTGTGCATAAACTATTTTCATTTTTTTTTTTTTTTTTTTTTTTTGCTCAAAATATTAGCACAGGGTGGGACAATTTAAAATTCTCCAAGGAAGAACTTTCCATTGGTATCTCTTAACTGGCTAAGAATTATTATAAATGTGTTTTGTGAAGGCATTTTTTTCCCTGTCCTGTTCTTGCAGAGGTATAGTGATGAAACAGTCTTTTAAGTCAATAACTATGATAGGCCATTCTTTAGGTAATAGAGAGGTTGGGGCATTTCAGGCTATATAGAGTTCATCAGCTAAATTACTTTATGGCTCTCAGATCTGTCAACATCCTCCATTTTCCAGGTTTAATTTAAGTAACAAATACAGAATTCCAAGATGTAGTTGGAAGAATTTTGGTCCTGTGTAGTCTATAGGTCTGGATCCACAGTCTTGAAACAGCTTAGTCTCAAAGAAACACACAGAGGTTTATATTGATTACACACTATTTGGTCTATGGCTCAGGCTCATTACTTGCTAACTCTTATACTTTAAGTTAACTCATATTATTATTTATATTTAGGCAAGTGACTTATTACCTTTTTGCTTAGAACAACATTCTCATCTCACTTTTTCTGTGTCTTTCTGTCATCTCCTGCTTTTGTTCTTCCTCTTCCAAGAATTTTCATAGTTTGGTTGCTCCATCTCTTCTTCATCTAGCTACTTAACATATCAGTATTTTATTAAACCAATAGGAGTGACAAATACTTAAGAGTATACAAGAGGGCTGGTAGAGTCTTTAATATGTTAAGCATTTAATTCCTACTCTTGAACCAGCTGTTTTCAAGCCTCTAGATTTATTTAGTCATAGACAGTAGCCCAACCCATAATGGTTTGTCACTTAGCCATTTTAAGGGTAGGGCTGTTGGTACTTCTGAGATTTCTACAACTATTGTGCCCGATTTATTTACAGCAAGAATGGTTGGTGTCTGTTTTTCAGAATATTATAATATTATTTTCAGAAACATGAATTGGTCTATGGTTCATATCTGAGATTTGAAGAATTTTAATCTGGATAATTCATTGCTATAAAAGATCATGACCCCATAGATTCATTGCTACATTAGCCACATATGGCCTCAGCCTTCTACTCTGTCCTTCTGGCACTATGCATTCAAGCCATTTCATGTTTTATTTTACCTGAGATTTGATTCCAGTCCCTAGGCATTGAACAGTTACCTCTTGTAGAGGCCAATTTAGATGGCACGATTGTGGTGTTAGTATAGATACGTCAGCCCTGGTGTTCAGTAAACCCTTAATTATAATGTTATCTATTTGTACTTATAATTTTGGTCTTTGTTCATTTATGGAAGTCTGCCAGAATATTTGTTTTTATGGTTTTTCTTGAAATTTTTGATTCCTTATTTAAAACTATTCTATCACCCAGTATAGTATGGTTTCTTATTTTAGGCACTAGACCTTCTAATTGTTCTGGGGAGAAGTTTTTTTTTTTTTTTTTTTTTTTTCCCCCACTGTGAGTGGGAATGATTGGACTATGTTTAATTTTGAAGTGTTTCCTGTTGGTAAAGCATTACTGTGTTTGTCACTTGTAGATCTACATTTGTTGGTCAAATGATGGCCTTTTCTGTACTTTCTGCATAATCACAAAGGTGTAGGCCCTCTGTTTGGGTAATTCCTGGAAGGGACATTAGCTCTAGGAGTGCCCTGTGTACAATTTCTTCTTATATGGCCTGATATACCACAATTAAAACATTTGATACCTTAATTTAATGACTTTAGAAATTGCTTGTCCTACCCGAATCATCATCTTTATTAAAAGACTCAACATTGATTATATATTGGATCTATTCTTCTAGGATTGTTGATCTGATCTTTAAAGGAATAAGCATCTTTTTGCTTTCTAAATTAGCATTACCAAAAGCCAAAGATTTACTTAGTGTTTTTTAACTTCTGGCTCTAATACAGCTCTGCTTTTGTCAATCTTTGTAGAGAGTCAGTATAAGGTTCTTTTGAGCCTTGCTTGACCTTATTATATGTTTCAGTTGTTTGTCCTAGTTCTAGAATCTTTTCTCAAGCATTTAAGGCTGCCATACAGCATAACAATAAAGTGTATTTATCAAAAGTAGACTGACTCATTACCTCAGCAAACTGGCCCTCATCAAGAATTAGATCTTGAGAAATGTTAAAACCTCTAATCATACCTTGTTGTTCAAGGGCCCTAGCTTCTTCTCTTAGCCAATTTCTCAGTTGTAATTATTGGTTATAGTCTAATACAGCTGTTGCCAGCTGCATCCAATCATTTGGTGTCACTCTATTTCTTGTATACCAGCCATATAATGTTCGTTTCACTTAAGTGGAAAGAATACCATGGACAACTATAGCTTCCTTTTATATTCTATAAATCATCTTGGATATTTATCACATGCTAGATTTTTTTGAATAGTAACTGGATAGATTATAGCAGGGGAAAAGGGAGAACCTTGCATGCTTACAACTTTGGTAAATTGTCTCTAACTCTGTAGGATATGGGTGATGTTTTTACACTATTCTCTGTTGATTGTGATTTATCATTTCTTATTATTTAAATCAGTACAATTCTTCCATTGTTAAAATTGAGAAACCATCAAATTTTTCAATACCTGAATCTTTTGAACAGCAAATCTTTCTGATGTTTTTATGGAATTAATAAGTTTCTTATTTTCAGCATTAATGTATGATTCAACAGATACAAAAAAATCTCCATCATTGAGGTCCTGTCATCTGTAAAAGTACATGCATGGCATTTATTTTTGCCTCCAGGAAGATACTCTGTCTGAAAGTTTGTCATAGCCAGTTTCCATAAAATTATTTTTGCATGCTAATCTATCATTGGCAGATTCCATGGCATGATTCTGGTTAGTTAATTTCTCTTCAGTATTTTCCCAGGAATGACTGCGATGCTTCAATTCCTCATTGCTACTCTGTAAAGTCCCTATCAGTTCAAGTAATGCCACATTTAGGATTGTTATCACATCATTTTTTGAAGGGTCTGATATGAATGACCAGACTCCCAACATAGCTGAAAGTATGTATATCCCAGGGATGTTGTACATAACTTGCAAAATTTTTATCAATTGTAGCACTAAAAAAGTTTCTAAATTCTTGAATGATTATATTGTCATCTATGGCGTAAGAAGGACTTAATTTGTGAAGAGAAAATTTTACTTATTTTTACTTAACTATATAATTATTTACCTCAGCTTTTGATAGTTTCAGTTTGGATGATTTCTGTATGTAATGGTATGTAATGGGTGTAATGGCCAGTAGGTGTTGCAGAGTAGCACCAGACAGTCAATACAAGCTGACTTAGGCTTTCATATTTGGCCTTTTGTAAATAAATTGTCTAACCAAGGCAAATTCTCACAATCAGAACAAATTGTACAAACAAATGAAATAACACTCTGAGAGAATCACTTGGTGTCACAAGACTGGGTATTGTGGCTTGCACTGTGCTGCACAAGTGGGCTTTAAGCTCACTTAGCTACTAGGGTCAGCCCTGAGCATGTGCCATGGGAAGGGCTGGCTGGTATCATAGGATGCAGCTTGCAATTTGCAAATATGCTAGAACCCTATGTGGGTGCTGAGAACTGAATTAGGTTCTCTGTGAGAGAAGCGCATGAAGTGCAGCTCGTAACTGCTAAGTCATCTCTTCAAGCCCTGAAAAATGTTTAAAAATATGTTTCTTTGTTCTATAGTTTCACTTTGCACTATTGAACCAGCAGCTCCTGCACATCATGGATTTTAAATTTTTGAAATAATTAACTTAAAAGTTGTATGAATTAATTTCTGAATTTTAAAAGAGTAAAATGACATGTGGATATATTATTAACTGTTTAAAAAATCTAATTAATAAGGGGCAACATGTGAAACACACTTCTAATTTTTCCAAGTACCTTGATGACTGTTACCTATTTCTACTGATTATGAGGCCTAACGATTTATCTACATTTAATTAGAACACAAATGACATTTTGTAATGTATGACTGTGATGCATATTATTTTTTTCTTTAAGTTTTATGTGTCTCAATAAGGTTATATTATTTGCTGAAAGAGAATTTGTTTTTTTTTTTTTTTTTTTGTAATGAGATGTGTAAATGTTGAAAAAATGTGAGTAGCCAGGAATTTTTTATTTGATTTACTATTGAAGAAACAGTATTTAATGTTTCATCATTCAGAGATAATTTGTCTATTTTTAAGGCATTTGTTATCAGATTATTGTCCTTTTAGAATGCATAGGTTATTTCAGATAACTGCACATTGCATTTTATCAGATGCTATACTTCTCTGTACAGAATTTCTCTATCCTTTGATTTTTCTTTTCAGTGTCAGTGTAATAAACACATTTTGTTTTAAATATTATGTCATCTAATGTAGGACGAATGTAGCTTGGCCACAGTTTGTTATTACTTTTCCTGTATTGCTGGCTTTTCTTGCCATTATTTTGTGGCAAGGTTTTTGCACTCGTGCTTGTTAGAGATTCTTTTCTAATCATGTATTATTATAGTCACCATCAATATGTTTTTGTCCCTGTAAAGATTTTGCTGTTGACTTATAGCTTAGAAACTTTTAGACAAGGGCCTGCAAGGATGACTCAGCAGTTAAGAGCATGTACTCTTGCTGAAGACCTGAATTCAGTTCCTAGAACCTATTGAGCAGCTTACAGTTGCCAGCAATTGCAAATAAAGTTGTAGTAATAATTCTTGTAATATGCTTTTTCATGGGGATATTTTCTACTTCTGATGAATTTCTTTGAAGGATATATGGTTATCCAAGTTTTCTATATCTACTGAGTGATTTTTTTGTGTATTATTTTCCAAAGATTTATATATCACATATAAAATTTCGAATACAATGTTATAAATATGTTAGTATTTTATAATTCTTCATATTGTTTTGTTTGTGAGTATTTTTGACCACTTTTCTTATCTCAATTCATTTATGTCTTCAAAAGAATCAAATTTGACTTTGTTAATCTTCTTAGGGGTGCATCAATTATTTATTTATTTATTTAATTTTTTTTTAGAGATATTCTTTCTTTTACATTCAGAGTGTTGTGGAACTCATTATGTACACCAGGCTGGTCTTGAACTCAAGCACCTGCCTCTGCCTTCTAAGTTCTTGGACTAAAGGCATGTACCATTACCTCTGGACTTTATATTTATTTCTTATTTAAATAACTCTGGTCCTAATTTTTTTTTCTATTCTGTTGTTGTTACAGTTTCTCATTAGGGATATTTTACTTGTTAATTTTCCATTTTCTTATTTAAGATATATATTTTTAAGGGTATATGCCCCAGGTAGTACTTTAGTTATATTTTACATCTATCCCTTTGTGTAATCTCTTCTTTTAAAATATGTGCTGTGAATTTTGCAATACAGTTCTATGAACTATGAACAAATTAAAAATTTATGTAGATACCTCTACAGTCTGAACACAATGAATCCATCACCCCTATTTATCTCCTGGTGCTATTCTTTCTGCACAGATCCTTCTAGTACCCGTGTTTACTAAGTACTGATCTCTCTGTTGCCTATTACTGTAGTTACAATACTGTGGTTATGCTTGATGAGAAAGTTGGACAAATGAAATTGTAAGTCCTTAGGTTTTTTTTTTTTCTTATGTTAGCTACTTTTGCTGAACTTAATACTTTAAAAATCATTTATTACACAAATCAATAGTTAAGTTCTTTTTATTGATGGTATTGTCATGTGCATATACTATAGTTTTTTAAAGTTATTTAAGCAGTGAGAACACTAAAGTTTCAAGGTTTTTACTAAGTATTTTTATGTTGACATAAGTTTTTCATTTCTAGGGTTGATCCTCCGCAGTGGACTTTATTAGGTCATATGCTGGTTGTATTCTTTGTTTTCTAAGTAACTACCAAACCATTTTACAGACTGGTTATTCTGTTTTATATTCCCACAATAAGTACACGAAAAATTCTAGCTATTCACCCTTTGTTATCACTTGATACTATTTTCATTTTAATCTTAAAATTTACATTATTACATTTTTAGCACTGGAGATGTAACTTGTAGCCTTGCACATGTGAAGAACATTATTTTGAAGCTGTATTCTCAGCCCAGTTGTGTTTCCAAGATTTCATTGACTGTAGTAGTATATCCTTTCATGACTTTCATTAGCCACTTCCCAATTTTAATTATGTTGAACAACTTTGCTTTAATTTATTTGTCATGACTATATCCCTTTTGGTGAAGTGCTTCAATACTTTATTTTTTCTTATTGTTTGGTTTTAATAGTTCTGTGTACTTATTCTGGATTTAAGTCATGTGTCACATATATGCTACAAGTGTTTTCCCTATTCTTGTAATGTTTCTCTTTATTATATTGATAGTGCATTGGCAAAAGGAAAGTTTTTAATTTTAGTAGGTCCTGTTTATCATTTCTGTATATAAATCATGATTTTTATGTTAATTCTAAGAATAATTTGCTTGTGAATTTTTTCTTTTCCATTTTCCTCTATAACTTATTATAAATTTGCTTTAATGTAGTTCTGTAATACAGTAATATATTTTAATATTTATTTCTATTTTATTTATGTGATTGTTCTTTAGTAGGTCCTGTTTATCATTTCTGTATGTAAATCATGATTTTTATGTTATTTCTAAGAATAATTTGCTTGTGAATTATTTCTTTTCCATTTTCCTCTATAACTTTTTATGAATTTGCTTTAATGTAGTTCTGTAATACAGTAATATATTTTAATATTTATTTTTATTTTATGTATATGATTGTTCTGTCTACATGTATGATTATGTGCATGTCTGGTATCTGTTGAGAGTGCATTGGATCTCTTGCAGCTGGAGTTTCTGGATGTTTATGAACCACCTGATGGGTGCTTGAAACTGACCCTGGGTCTTCAGCAAGAACAGTGAGTGCTCTTAACTGCTGAGCCATCATTCTAACTTCTGCAATATATATTTTCTGTTTTTTTAATTAGATTCTTTTTTCACATAATATATCCTCATTCTGATTTCTTCTCCCTCTACTTCTCCCCATCCCCAGATCCATTCCCTGTTTGTCTTTCATTAGAAAAGAATAGGCTTCTGAGAGATAACAAAATAAAACATAAGATAAAACAGAATTATCTCATAAAAGTTGAACAAGACAAACTAACAGAAGGAAAAATGGCCAAGAGAATCCACAAGAATTAGAGACCCACTTGTTTCTATACTCAAGAATCCCATAAAAACAATAAATTGGGAACTGAAATATATACACAGAGAACCTGATGCAGACCTGTGCAGGCTGTTCATGCTGTGTCAGTTTCTCTGGTTCATACGAGCTTTGGTAATGCTGGTATAGAGGGCCTTGTTTCCTTGGTGTCCTCCATTCCTTCTGGCTCTTATACTCTTTGACCACCTCATCTGTGGTGTTTCCTTTGTTTTGAAAGGAGGAATTTGATGCAGACATCCCATTAAGGGTTGACTGTTTCAAGGTCTCTCACTCTTTGTATGTTTGGCTCTGAGTCTCTGTATTTGTTCCCATCTGCTGTTGGAGGAAGCTTCTCTGATAATGGCCGAACAAGGAACTTATCTACAAATTTAGCAGAATATCATTATGAGTCATTTATCATTAAGTTTTTGTTTGTTGTTGGTTTTAGACAGGTAGTATTTGGTGGTTCTTGGTTCCCCAAGCATTGTTGAGTGTGGTATGGGTTCCATCTTATGGATTGTGCCTTAAGTCAAATGACATATTGGTTAGTTATTCTCATAAGGTTTTTGCCACCATTGCTCTGGTATATCTTGAATGCAGGATAGAATTTCAGTTCAAAGAGTTTGTGATTGGCTTGATGTTTACGTTGTTCTTTTAGCAACCTGCAGAGTACTCTCCTATACAAAAGACTTTAGGGCTGGGGTGTGAGATGAGGCTGCATGAAAGACCTGTGTATACACCAGCTAGATTTCTCTGTGTTTGATGAGTTGCTTAAGTGAGCAACCTATTGTCTTGGCAAAAGCCTGGGTAATTTTCGGATTCCCATGTTCAATAATAAACTTAGATGTACTCTAGTCCCTTTTGTGGAAGCTTAATTTGGTATCAAGAGATGGCCAGTTGGGACTCTGTCTCCCCCACTGTATGACTACTTCATTTAGATTGCTTTCATATTTATATATTTTGGAATGTTTCTGCTGTATTAGGTTTCCATCTAAACCCTCAAATGTCCCTTAATTTTAGCTGTTGCTCCCTTTTTCCCTTCTTCAAGACCCCTTCTTTCCCTACTTGATCTCATTCCAGTCATTTCTGTCTATTTCATTTCCATTTCCTAGTGAGAATCTGTCTGTACTCACTAGTCCCCTGTTCTATAATTCTGTAGTTCTGTGGATTGTAGGTTGGTTATCATTGACTTAACTGCTATGTCCAGCCATAAGCAAATATATATTATGCTTGTCTTTGTGAGTTTGAAATACCTCACTCAGGAAGATGTTTTTTCAGTTCTATCCATTTACCTGAAAATTTCATGATGTCAGTTTTTTTTAAACCACTGAATAGGACTCCATTTTATAAATATACTACAATTTTAAAAATCCTTTCTTACGTTGAGGGACATTGAGGTTGTTTCTAATTTTTGACTAATATGAATAGAGCATCGGTGAACATAGTTATGCAGATATCTTTATGATGTTATGAAGCATCCTTTGAGTATATGCCAAAGAGTGTGGGATAGTTGGATCTTGAGAGAGAACCAATTTCCATCTTCCTGAGGAACTGCTGTACTGGTTTCCATAGTGAATGTAGGAGTTGCAGTTTCACCAGCAATGAATGAAGGCTCCCCTTACTACACATCCTCACCAGCATGTGATGCAACTTTGTTGTTGTTTGTTTTTTAATTGTTAATCTTAACAATTCTGAAAGGTGTAAGATGAAATGTTGAAGTATGTTTTGGTTTCCATTTCCCTGATGGCTAATGACATTGAACATTTCCCTAAGTGTTTCTTTGCCACTTGAGTTTCCTCTTGAGAATTCTATATTTAAATCTGTACCTCATTTAATTGGATTATTTTTTCTTGCTATCTATTTTTTAATTCTTTTTATATTTTGAAAACTAGTATACTGTGTTTTGTCCAAATGACTGTCTCTTTCCATGGAGAAGATTCTCAGTTTCTTGAAATCCCATTTATTAATTGTTAATCTGAATGCCTGAGCCAATGATCTTCTGTTCAGAAAGTCTTCTCCTGTGCCAATAAGTTTAAGGGTATTCTGCATTTTTTTCTTCTCTCAGATTCAGTGTATCTGGTTTTATATTGAGATCTTTGATCCAGTTGGAGTTAAATTTTGTGCAGAGTGATAATTGTGGATCCATTTGGATTCTTCTACATGCACACATCTAGTTTGACCAGCAACATTTGTTGAAGATGGTGCAGTTTTTCTATTGTTTGTTTTCTGACTTTATTATCAAAAATCAGGTGCCCAGAGATGTGTGGGTTTATGATTGGGTCTTCAGTTTGATTCCATTGATGGATATGTCTGTTTACATGCCAACACCATGTTATTTTTACTACTATAGCTTCGTAGTCCAACTTGAAAATGGGGATGGTGATAATTTCAACAGTTATTTTATTATTTAGGATTGTTTTAGCTAATCTTAGTTTCTTGGTGTTTTTATATGAAGTTAAAATAGTCTTTTTAATATCTCTGAAGAATTGTGTTACAATTTTAATGGGCATTTCACTGAATCTGTAGATTGCTTTTGATAGGATACCCATTTTTACATATTAACCCTACTAATTAATGAGAATGGAAGATTTATCTTCTGAGAACTTCTTTAATTTTTTTCTTCAGAGACTTCAAGTTTATGTCATATAAGCCTTTTACTTGTTTATTTTTGGTTAGAGTTACATCAAGATATTTTATATTATTTGAGACTATTGTGACAAGTGTTGTTTCTCTGATTTTTTTTCTCAGTCTCAGTCCGTTTGCTATTTATATACAGGAGAGCTACTGATTTTTGTGAGTTTTTTTTTTAATTTTTTTTTATTTTTTATTTTTTTTGCTATTTTGCTGAAATTATTTATTAGATGCAGGAGTTCCCCGGTAGAATTTTCAGAGCTGCTTATGTATACAGTCATGTCATCTGCAAATAAAGGTACTTTGACTTCTTCCTTCCAAAGGTATATCCCTTGTTCTCCTTCAGTTGTCTTATTGTATTTGCTAGGATTTAAAGTACTATATTCAATAGGTATGGAGAAGAGTGAACAACCTCATCTTGTCCAGATTGTAGTAGAATTTCTTTGAGTTTCTGCCTCTTTAAGTTGTTATTGGAATGGGCTTGCTGTAAATTGCCTTTATTATGTTTAGATGTATCTCTTGCATCTCTAATTGTCTCTAGTACTTTTATCATGAAAGGCTGTTTGATTTTGTCAAAGGCTTTTTCTGCATCTAATGAGATGATCAGGTGGATTTTGTCTTAAAGTTTGTTTATATGGTGGATTAAAATTTTCACTTTAAATATGTTGAACCATCCCTGAATCTTTTGGATAAAGCCTACTTGAACATAGTTGATTTTTTTGATGCATTCTTGGATTTTATTTCCAAGTATTTTGTTGAGAATTTTTGAATTCATGCCCATAAGAGAACTTGGTCTGTAATTTTCTTTCTTTTTTGGGTCTTCATGTGCTTTGTGCTTTGAGTATATTCTTAATATGAATTTGACAACATTTTATCTATTCTATAACAATTTGAGGAGTACTGGTATTAGGTCTTCTTTGTACTTCTGGTAAAATTCTGCACTAAAGCCATCTAGTCCTGTTTTTTTTTGTTTTTTTTTTTAGTTGGGAGAATTTTTTTTTAAATTTAAAAAGTTTTCTTTCATATCTACCACTGTTCCTTCTCTCCTTCCTAACCCCACAGTGGCTCCCTCTATCAAGATGTCCATTTCTTTGTTCTCTCCCTGTTGCTCCTCTCACTCAACCTTCTCATTCTCTTATGATCTCTTCCCACCTCCTCTTGCTCACTTCTGTTAGTTCTGTGCATGAGAGCAAGTATACCCTAACAAGGCCACACACTAGAGTTTATTTAAGAGAGGAGTCCCAGGCGGGTGAGGAAACACAGGAGCGAGAAAGAAGTCAGGGGATAGAGAAGAAAAGGACCAGAGCACGTGATTGCAGTCACTTTTAAGGAAAGGGTTAGGGTATGCCTCATGGATCCAGGGAGTTGCTTCCCTAAGCAGTGCCTTAGGGTTTGCGTAGCCACGCCCAGGGGCGTGCCTCAGTACAAGGTGCATCCCACCTGGGCCAGAGTTGGGCCAGCTATGTGGAGTTCCAGGAGTCTTTACAACTTCCCCATAAGATCCCAATTTACTCAGAAGATCTTCTCTATTTCCCCTTCCCAAGGGGATCCATGGATGTCTCTCTTAAGTTCCTCCTGTTACCTAGCTGTTTTGGCGTTGTCGTTTGCAGCCTGGTTATTCTTAGCTTTATGTCTAAAATCCATTTATGAGTGAGTACATATTATGTCTATCTTTCTGGGCCTGTGTTACCTCACTTAGGATGATATTCTCTGAATTTATCCATTTGTCTGCAAAATTTAGGATGTCTTTTTTTTTTTTTTTTACTGCTGAGTAGTAGTATTTCATTGTATAAATGTACTACAATTCTTAAATCCATTCTTCAGTTGAGGGGCATCTAGGTTGTTTCCAGGTTCTGGCTATTATGAATAGTGTGCTATAAATATAGTTGAGTTAATACCTTGGGATAAGAATGTTCATCTTTTGGGTATATGCCCAATAGTGGTATTGTTGGATCACTGGGGAGATTGATTCCCAGTTTTCTGAGGAAATGGCATACTGATTTCCAAAGTGGCTGAACAAACAAGCTTACACTCTCACCAGCAATGGAGGAGCCTTCTCTTTGCTTCACATCCTCTCCAGCATAGGCTGTCATCTGTGTTTTTGATCATAGCAATTCTAACAGGTGGGAGATGATATCTCAGAGTTGTTTTCATTTGCATTTCTTTAATGGCTAAGGATGTTGAGCAATTCTTTAAATGTCTTTCAGCCATTTGAAATTCTTCTGTTGAGAATTCCCTTTTCAGCCCTGAATTCCATATTTTAAGTGGATTATTTGGAGGTTTTTTTTTTTTTTTTTTTTTTTTTTTTTTGCCTTTAGTTTCTTGAGTTCTCTATATATTTTAAAAATTAGTCCTCTGTCAGATGTAGGGTTGGTGAAGATCTTTTCCCATTCTTTAGGCTGTTGTTTTGTCTTATTGACTGTGTCCTTTGCCTTACAGGAGCTTCTCAGTTTCAGGACGTCCCATTTATTAATTTTTTTTTTTAGTGTCTGTGCTACTGGTGTTATACTTAGGAAGTGGTCTGTGTGCCAGTGCATTCAAGGGCATTTGGTTGGGAGACTGCTTCTATTCCTCTAGGGATTGATTATAGGCCTATTTAAATTGTATATCTGATCTTGATTTATTTTTGGTAAGTGGTATTGTAAGGAAGTCTTCTAACCCTGGGGGTGGTGTCAGAGCTTTCCTGATTGTTTGAGAAGTCAGGCTATTCCTGGAGAGCTGTTAGGACAGCTCTGATGCTGGAGCTGCAGCGGGACATCTCAGCTCTGGGGGGAAAGGTGTCCTGACTGTTTTGTAAGTCAGGCTATACCTGAAGCTGGGATGCTGTGGGGGACCAGTTCACTGTGATAAAATGGCGCCACCGGCGGAGCACACCCCTAGGCATGACTGTGTGGATCTATGCCCACCTGCTCCCTTAAAAAGAAATAACAGGTGGCAGTGGGTAGGGACTCACTTTTGCTCCCCCTCCTCATCTTTCCCCTTCTTTCTTTCTTGCACTCTTTTCCCCTGCCCCTTCCCTTTTCCGGATATCCAAACTCCCTAAATAAACTCTCTGTGTGGCACTTGGCAGTGAGTGTGCCTCTCCTCAAGCACAAAAAACTAATAGCTGCATCTATCAGAGTGAGAAGGGACAGCCAAGAACTGAATAGGCAGAGGAGTTTCTCCAGGGTTTCTTAGGGATGGATTTTCTCCAGGGATACTTGGGGATTGGTTAATTATTCCTGCTCAGGGATTGGTTAGTTTTGTTGGTGGGTCGGTGGCAGAGATGGCTCTGATTTCAGGGCTAAACTGTCAAACTATGTTTCTTTCACTGGCTTTTTTTTTTTTTTTTTTAACAATTTTGACTCTAATTTTAAGACCAGGACATATTTTTTTTAGTGACTCTGATTCTAGGGACAAAGTGTTTCTTTGGCACTGGTTTCATAGTCAAGGCATATTTCTTCGGTTCAGAGATAAGATATTGTTTTCACTGGCTCAGGTCCCACATGCAGGCTGGTTTTTCACTGGCTTTTTTATTTTATTTTATTTTATTTCATTTCATTTCATTTCATTTCATTTCATTTTATTTTATTTTATTTTATTTTATTTTATTTTATTTTATTTTATTTTATTTTATTTTTGACTCTAAGGTCAGGGCATATTTCTTCCACAGGCTCTGATTTCAGGAACAGAATCAGGGCATGTTTCTTTGGTTCTGGATTCAGGGATAAAATGTTTCTTTCACTGGCTTAGGTCTCAAATCCAGGCTATGTTTCTTTCAGTAGCTCTGGTTTCAGAGCTAGGGTAGGTTTCTTTGGCTGACCCCTTTTTCCTACAGGTATGAATTTAAAAGAGTATCTGTTTCTTTTAGATTTTTCAATTTGGTATAGTTTAGGCTTTTAAAGTATGTTTTTATGATTCTCCAGATGTCTTTGGTGTTTGTTATATTTCCCTTTTAATATCTATCTGTGTTATTTTGTATATTCTCTGTCTGTCTTTTAGTTAATTTTGGTAACCGTTTGTCGGTCTTACTGATTTTCTCAAAGAACCAATTCTTCGTTTCATTGATTCTTAGTATTTCTTTTCTATTTTGTTGATTTCATCCCTAAGTGTGATTATATTTTGCATTCCACTCCTCTTGAGTTAGATGTCTTTTTGTTGTTGTTGTTGTTCTGGAGCTTTTGGGTATGCTATTTGGTTTTAGTGATATAAGATCTTTTAATTTTTTTTTTTATGTAAGCACTTAGTGCAAATTGCCTCTCAGAATTGCCTTCATTATGTCTCATAAGTTTGGGTATATTATGTATTCACATTCATTCAATTCTAGAAAGTCTTTAGTTTTTATTTTTATTTCTGTCTTGATCCATTTTTCATTAAGTAGTGAGTTGTTCAGTTTTTATGAGCATTAACTTTTTTGTGTTTTGTTGGTTTTTTTTTCAGGATGCAGGGTGTTATTTTTACTTTCTTGTATCTGTTGAAACTTACTTTGTGTCCAGGTATGTGATCAGTTTTGGAGAAATTTATATGAGGTACTGAGAAGTTATAGTCTTTTGTGCTTGGGTTAAATGTTCTGTAATTATCTGTTAGGGTCTATATGCTGTATTGGTCAATTAGCTCCAGCATTTCCCTGTTTAAGTTTTGTCTGGATGACCAGTTTATTGGCAGTAGTGGGGTATTGAAACCTTTCAGTATCAGTGTCTGAGGGATTTAAGCTGTAGTAGTTTATTTATTTATTTATTTATTTATTTATTTATTTATTTATTTATTTTACAAACTTAGATGCCTTTGTTTTGGAGCTATAAATGGGGACATGGGAATAGGAGCAGAGAGTGAGGAGAAGCAAGACTGTAAGATCATGTCTCCTAGAAATAACAGAGAAGCTTCACCTGAGCAACATGACTGTCCAAACAAAACATGGAGAAGTGCAAGACTGATAGACATGCTAACATGGAAGGTGGAAATCTCCTGGAGCCCCACCCATAGACACTGACATACCAGCAACTAAGGAATGCTGAGAGCAAGTATAATAGTCTTCCCAGTGATGTGCCCACTAATTAGCTATCCAGTACTTAGTGGTCAGTCCTGGAATTATATGCATACAAATAATACGAAAGTCTGAAATAGACACACACACACACACACACACACACATACACACACACACACACACACACACACACACACACATGTTATTGGGAGCAAGGGGGTACAGGTGAGGTACTGGAGGGAGGAAAGGGAAGGGAAAAATAATGTAATTGTATTTAAACTTAAAACATTTTTTAAAATGTGTATTGTTTAGTTGAGTATCTACTTATGGATGGCTTCATCTTTCTAAACTTCCTGTTTTACTGGACATCAGGAAGAAAACACAGTCTACTCTGATCTGGGGTAAAGTATGTTCTGTTATGATGAAATACTACCTAATACCATTTGGATTTGGTTAAATAATTTAATCCATCTTAAAGACTTTCCAAATGCTTTTAGATTTTTGAGGCAGGTATTGATATAACCACAACACATATTGGTATTGATTGCTTGGGGCCTAGATAAATTATTAAGTATAGTGTATTTACCAGGATGTCAAAGTATAGCCTATTAGGTGTATTTTCTTTTCAAATTAAGTTTAGTTTGTGTATTTTTTTTCCTAAAATTCAGAGGTGATTCTGTGGATTATATTAGCTACTACGCTGTATTATATCACTCTCAGAGACCACTTAATCCATGTATGTTGACTACAATATTGTTCTTATTTGCTTTCATATCTTTTATAACCCAGAGAACAAAGTAGTCATTTTCTATAGCACATAAGCTATGAGAGTGTTTTTTTTTTTTTTTTTTTTTTTTTTTCCCCTTCACACTCTAGTAAGTTTCTCAGGAGAGGAAAATGACCTTCTTTGTAGCAAAGCAGCATATCATCTGTGTGCTCTTACACTTGATTCTACGTAATTCTTTGTTAAGGAACTAGAATAAAACATAACTGATAACAATGTGACTCAAGTGGCAGTCTAACTTACTGTTATTTAAGTGAATTTTTAAAGGACTTTTAAAGAACTTTTTTGACATCTTCCTGCTGTGGGTAGACTACTCAGACACCTGCTAAAGCCAGTGGAAACTCTTCATTAGCTGACCAGTGACTGACTACACTACTGAGTGTTTGGGATGTCAGTGTAGCCTGAGCCTTTCTCAAGGTGAGCTTTTAAGCACAAAACCATATCCTTCACTTAACAAGAACAATTAGCCAGAAGTGGAACTGAAGAAGCCAGAACACTTTCCCAGAGCTATGAACTTTGATGGAGTAGGTCTTTGTTTTCCTGCTGCTGCTGATGTCTGTGTGCTGAGTTTTATGACCTGAGTGGCATTTCCATCATGCAGTCAGTTGTGTTAAGGTTCAGTCACCCAGATTGAATTATCAAGTATTTTTCATAAGGTAGCATTGGTTCAGTTTTCATTCTTAAGCCAATGAGTTAGTTGTCTTTTGCTTTGTGTAGTTCTTTTAGGAAAGGTAAACTTATTCCTCATGGTATAATCTTTATTCTCATTATTCTCTGTTGTTTTTTGCTTCTATTATTATTCAACTTAGTTTGTAATTTACCTTTTTCATGTATGTCTTGAGTTGGCTAAAACACGAATTCTAGTTGATATTGAATGAAAACCCAGAGCCAAACATTGGGGAAAGGTTGGAATATTAGAGAGAGGAAACAGACCACAGTCAATTTTCACCCAGCCAACTTCTCAGGGTAAAAGCTATCTTCCAGAGTCCTCAGCCTGACTTGTTGCTTCTATAGAATACCATAGTGTCTGCCTATGCCTTCTTAAGTATCTTCTTCACCCAGTTGTTTCACTTCTGAGTTCAACTCTGCATCACAATCCTAGAGTTAGGGTTAAAGATGTGAGCTACTACTGTTTGGTAGTTAGGCCTTGAACTCACAGAAACACAGAAAGATCTCTGTCTTCTGAGTTATGGGATTAAAGGCCACCACTTAGTCATTCCCATGCTTGGATTAAAGGGCATGAGTTGCCACTTTCTAACCTCTATGCTTGAATGTGGGTGATTCTGTCCTCTGATATTCCATGCTGATTTTATTAAATATAAAATATATTACCACAGTTGGCTGTACCACTTATCTATATGATGGGCAGTTCAGCATATTTGCTGACACCTCTGATGGTTTTGTTGACCATGAGATATGTTTTATTTTCATCAGTTATACAATTTTCTGTAATACTTCATGACAAACCATTTTCATTTAGCAGTTCAATTAGTGAAGGGTACCCCTTCAGAGACCCATGGTATGGTAGTATCAGCTCAGAGTGCCCAGGTTCACAGAGCAGTTTATGGCTCACATCCATCTTGCAGGTGGCTCTTCTTCCACATCCCAGAGGGGCCTTGGAGATTCTCTTGTGGAGTGTGATGGTGTGTGTGTGTGTGTGTGTGTGTGTGTCTGTGTGTGTGAAATCCTCTGATCTAAGCTTTTAGGACATTTCACTCTGCTTTTCTGCTCCATGGTCTTTTTGGTTGGCAAGGTGTTCCTCCTCTGTGTCTGTTTCCTTCAGATTGGCCTTATGGAAGCTTGTGATTTTTCCCATGACCAGCTTCTCTGCCATTTTCTTACAACCAGTGGAATCTCTTTCCCATCCTAAGCTCAAGGTGCTCCCTCAATTGCCTTGCTGAGGCAAGAGACTGGCACCTCTGATTTAGTTTATTCCCAGGAATGCTTTACATGATTTGGTAGGGATATAATTGTGGTACTGGTAGCTTGCCCAGTGCTATGCACCTGTAACTTCAAGCACTCAGGAGGCAGTTTTAGGAAGACTGTGTGTTTGAGGCCACCTGGAGTATAATCAGTCTTAGTCTCAAAATGCTAAACAAAGCAATAGTATTATGGGAACTAGACTTGGTGATGGAGTAATACTCAAAAAATAATGTTAGTTAGCTACATAGGATTGAGTTATAAACATTTTCTTTATGGGTCTGGGGCCATTCAAAGATTCACCAGTCTGGTATTACTAAGTTGTCAACAAAGATCAGAGCTGTCCTCCTAAATGTATCTCCCAGACACATGTGCTCCAGATTTATAAAGGCAAAGAATGTTCTGTTTACCTGCAAGCAAGCAGAGGGTTACATTATTTTTTGCAAAGTCTAGCAAACAAATCTTATGACTTATTATCTTGCATAAACAACAGTTTTGCTAATATTGTACAAAATCAGGCAATTACATAAACAGCCCTTAACATTTGGAAGTCTAATTTTGCTTTATAGTTCTCTCAAGCACTATAATTTTAAACTTTTAAACATAAAGTTAGCCATCAACATACTGTTAGCCATCACACTTGAGAATTTCTCTGGAGTATATGTAACAAGTTGGATGCTATCTTGTACCTTGTGCAGGAACATCTCCCTCTGCTGGCAGTGTTCACAAATCTTTCTACAGCATGATCTGGCAAGAAGAAACAGGTTTCTGAGGTTGGAAAGAGACCTTTGTGAATTGTATAACTTCCAGTCTCATGCCTACATTTACATCTTGGAAATCTTTCCAGGAAAGTCCTTTTATTTCCTCCCATATTTAATCTTAGGATAGATTGAGTTAGTCTTGAGTATCCTTTAGTTCCATTATCTTGGATAACAAATATAATTGTTCCTGCCTGTTTTCAGCAAGACTATGACACATGTAAATAAAGAATGCATTGTTTCTAGGAGGAACTGCTTGGTCCTGCCCCAGCTTGATATGCCAGACTGTATCCTCTCTGAGGAGTGGATGGGGGTATGGAGTGGGAGGAAGTTGGGGGATAACTAGGAGGAGGGGAGGGAGGGGGAACAGTTGTTGGTATGTCAAAAACAAAAACAAAAAAAAACTCTTTAAATAAATTTAAAAAAAGACAAAAAGATTGGCTCTCTAGCAAAAGAAAATAAAAATGGAATAAAAAGCTCTTATTTATAGACTTCAGTTCTATTTTTAAGGACCCTATCTATGACTGATTGCATAAGGACAAGGTACTGCTTATCTTTGAGTTTGGAAGGGTCATAGTAGCTTTTGGCAACTGGCTTCAATACTTCAGGTAGGGAACTCTTATTGTTACAATAAGTGGTCTGCTGTAGTTTGTAAGTAAGTAACAGGAATCATATCATATAGTAGTCTGTATTGGGAAGTCCTATGGCCTCTTTCTTTGTCTGTGTCTCCCTCCCTCCCATACTC
Source organism: Sigmodon hispidus (assembly GCA_004025045.1). Lineage (NCBI taxonomy): Eukaryota > Metazoa > Chordata > Mammalia > Rodentia > Cricetidae > Sigmodon > Sigmodon hispidus. The sequence continues at coordinate 111,012 of PVIH01004326.1, forward strand.
TTCCTTCTTCCTTCTCTCTCCCTCTCTTTTTTCTTCTATCCTTCTCCACCCCTGATATTTACCTCAGTCAGTAGTGTGCTGGACTTACAGGCATGTGAGCCACCACATCTATTAGGAGACAGGCGGCCAGGGTGTTACTATCAATATTTTTTTAAGGTAGTGAATTGGCCTTTATTTGGGCAAACTTCTGCATTCTTTAACTTCTAGCACATATCTGTGTTATAAGTCATCTCTGTCAAGTGCATATGTAAGTCTGTTTTTCTTACTGTAATGAAACACTTGAAGGTGGTACTTAAAAAGAAAAATAGTTTACTTAACTCACATTTTTTGGAGGTTGGTATTTCTGACAGAATTGTACTACTTCTGCATAGGATCCTCTTGGCTAGATTATCTCGTGGTAGATGATACTACAGTGTCAGGAACACATAGAGTAATGGAGGATCATTGGAAATAGGAAGCCAAAAGGAGATGGGAGGAGTCAGGCTTGTTCTTTGAATAATTCAAGCCAGAAAATAAGCATTCCTTTTATAAGGTAGACTCCTAATGACCTAAAAAACTCCCCACTGGGTGCTGCCTCTTAAAAGTTCTCTGGCCTTCCACATCATTACAATAGAGACTGAACTTCCTGCATATGAGCTCTTGTGGAGGATAATGCACATGCAACCCATAATAATGGCCTTCTTTAAATGATTGGAGGATCCAGGAAATGGTGAATATTTATGAACTCAGAATTGCTTGGTGACCTCTGATGATAGCTGCAGTTTCTGACTAGGCCCAGAACAGACTTGCTTCTAATCTTTTTTTTTTTTTTTAAAAAAAAAAAACTTTATTTATTTATTTGCCTTGGTGTTTGCCTGGAATTGGAACTACAGACAGTTGTTAGCTGCCATGTGGGTGCTGGGAATCGAACCCAGGTCCTCTGGAAGAGCAGACGGTGCTCTTAACCGTTGAGCCATCTCTCCAGCCCCAGCTTGCTTCTAATCTTAAACAGCATTTACATTAGACAGATTTTAAATCTCTGCTGCTATCTTTTGAGAATCTGCTGAAATATAGTCATTGGTTTCTACCCATCTTCATTCATGTGTCAGCAGTAAGAATATTTATAAAAGTGCTTGAATATTGAGGTCATGATGTCATAGCCTCAAGGGGTCTAGATACTTCCTAAAAGATGATCCTTTTAAAACTTTGCCTTAGCTCTATTCAAATTCAGAATCTTCTATTCTGTCTTAAAGACTAGGCTTAGTAATATTCTTAGACAGAAGATAGAAAATTTTCAAACCCAGATAGTTCCATCAGTCTTTGATCGTTCTGTTATGGCAGAGTCATTAAGGAATACATTAGTTTATTTTTTTATTTTTATCTTTATAAAATAAGGTCTCATTTTTTATCCATGTATCCCCTTGTTCAAATTCCCTTCCTTCTCTTGACCCCTCCAGGCACTACATTAGTTTTTAAAGATTATACATATCCCTTGTACCTCAGACTTAAATCATTCACAAATCTTACCAGGCCTTAATTTATAGTAAGATATTTTGGCCAATTTTTTATCTTATCTGAGTGCTACAATTTGCATTCGGTGTGCCCTCACAAAGCCCTATATGTCCTCAGTCCATGGCACAATTGGGAGGTGGTGGAACCATTTTAGAGGTGGAACCCCTTGAGGGTACACTATTGTAATATAAAGAGTGATGCAAAGTGTTTATTTGGTGCTTAAGTGGAGCAGCACATAGCTCAAGTGCTTTTTTCCCTAGGAGTTATCATAAGCCAGACAGTAAAAGCCTTTCTAATGAAACTTCAGGTGGAAATGAGGAGCCTATTTTAGAAAATATAGTGATGACTATGTTTATCATTCAGAAAAAAAATGTGCTAAGGTGCTTTCCTGATGTCTGTGAGGCCCTCAACTTGATTCTCAATTTCACAGATAAACTGCAAAAATCGGTTCACTGGACTTGCCTTTAGATTTTCTGGAGCATAGAACTTAAGAGCAATGAGCTAGAATATCTGGTCGAACAAACATGTAAACAAGAGAACACTGAGGTGATTCCATGACTACAAGGGAAAAGTGACTCAAAAATGCAATTTATAATTAAGAGAGAAGCCTGTTGGAAGCATCTGTAACCAGGGAATTGGGATGATTTTTTGTGTGTTCTTAGTCACCTTGATTAAAATACATAAATAAAAATAATAGATTCAGAAAGAAGCTCAAGGACTATTTTATTTGACTTTGAGACACAAATCACAGGGCTGGCAAGGCGTAAATCCTGGCTTCTAGGAAGAGGCAGATGAAGAAGAGAGAGAGGGAGAGTCAGATATACCTTTTGAGTTAGGATTCAAGAACACAGGCTGGTTACGTAATGGAGATTGGTAAGCAGCTGCATGGGAATGAGAAAGTGTAATATCCAGAGATTTGGGGCAAGCATGCTTAAGTTTTGATCTGTATCAGAAGAGATAAAAGAGGAAGGAAAGATTATGCTTTTAACAGGTTAGAATTCAGGCTTAATCTATTTCATTAATTCTATTTAGTATCATAATAAAACTTGGAGCCAGATATTGGGGAAAAGCTGAAATATCAGAGTGTGGTTGTTGGTGGTGAGGTGGAGGCAAGGAGAAATGAGACAAACCATAACCAATTCTCACCAAGACAACTCTTCAGGCCAAACAGGGTAGGTCCTATCTCCATGAGTCCTCAGACTGACTGGGTGCTCAAGCAAAGTGGAGGGGGGAATTATACTTTCTCCTGTCTTATGTTTCTTTCCCAGCCTAGCTATTTTACTTCCTCTTTCAACATTCCTAGAGTTAGGACTAAAGGTGGATGACATCACCATCTGGTTCTGTTTGAACTTGAACTCACAGAGATTGAGAGCATCTCTGCCTCCCAAGTGCTGGGAATAAAGGGTAGGTCACCATTCCCTGACTTTTGTATCTGGGCTTTGACCTCTGATATTTCAGGCTATTTTTATTGAATATATCACCATACTTATCAATAAAGATCTGTAAAGAACTGCTTCTGGAACTTGCTCTATAGATTGTGCTGGTTTTGAACTCTCAAAGATCCACTTGCCTTTGCCAACCAAGTGCTGGGATTAAAGGCATGCACCATCACCACCCAGCTTACTTTCTGTTTTCTTATTTGTAGTTTTATAACTGATTTTCCTAAAAAGCTCAAAATGGCATGTTACTTGTATGAAGTTTCTGGCCTGTTGGCCTGTGGTCGAAACCCGCAGATTTATAGTCCCAGAGAAACACACAGATGCTTATATTAATTTCTTGCTGATTGACCTATGGCCCAGGAATATAACTTGCTAACTCTTTACTGTTAAACTAATCCATGATTCTTATCTTTTCAGCCATGTAGCTTGGTGCCTCTTTTCAGTACAGCATAGTTATGCTTTGTATCAGCTGGCCTCTCTGCTGGTGTCTCTTGCATCTCTCTGTTCCCAGAAGTGTTTTAGTCTCATATCCCTGCTCATACTTCCTGTCTGCCTTTGACCGAATCAGCATTTTTACTAAACCAGTAGGTGGAACAATTATTTGCAGTGGAACAGAACACAATCCCACTACGTTTCCCCTTTTATTTCTTTTTAAAACAAGAACCCCAAGTCTAATTTCCTTTGTATAATTTTTTTCATTATCTATAACAACTGTAAACAAAGACGAACATCTATAATCCATTTTTTAGGAATATGGGCAGTCTCTAGTCTACTTCTTGCTGAATGGAAATGCTAGTAATCTTATAGGACCTCAAAAATTTTTGCATTTTGGACAAGTCTTTGGTGGAGTAGTCTGTAAGACTGGGTCATTTTAGCCAGTCTCCTTGAAGTTGTTTTGTATTCTAGGCTCAGAGGAAACTGCAACCGAGGTACTCTGAAATTCTGAATTATTTGGGTCATTTGTTTTCATTGGAGACTTTTCAGGGGGTCTTCCTTAATTATACTTTATGTTCTTTAACCAGGAAAAAATCCACAGCCTCTCGTTTTCTGTGGAAATAAAAAGAAAACTTCTTCTTCAATGTAGCATATCTTTTGATTTAAATTTTAAAGTCAATTCATTTACCATATATATATATGTATATGTATATATACATGGGTTTAATTAATGCATCAGTGTTTATAATTAAATGTCTTTTAACAGCTTTTACTACTTCCTTCATAGTCAAAAAACTTGGTAACATACAATATCCAGATACTCTTTGTAATTTTACATGGCTTATTATTATTATTTTCATTCTATTTTCTTTTTAAGGACTTTATTCTTTTTTCTTTTTCTTTTCTCTCTCAAGCCTACATATATTTTTAAACATACTCTAAACCATTTAGAGTTTTTTTTTTTTTATTCTGTCTTTACTGTATATCTCTTATTTTTTTATTTTTTTCTGTGTCTGGCCACATCTTTGCTTGGTGAAGGTGACTGACTCCACCCAACTCTCTCTAATTCTTTCTGTTTTTGACCACATCTTTGTTTTGGTTAGGGCAGCTGATTCTACCCAGCTCCCTCTATTTTTTTCTGTTTCTGACCATATCTTTAATCTGCCAAGGTATGGCTAAGGATTAAAGGCTTCACAAGGGTGGCTGGCTGGCTCCATAGAGACAATTATTTACAATGAAACAGAACACAATCCTACTACAGTTACTAATTCGTGAAATTATTTTGTAGGAATTATTATATTTTATAAATTTACAAGTCACACAAATTAAATTGTCATGAAAGATGTAACATTCTTTTTAAGAAGTGAAAGACAGTCCTGAAAGAGGAAGATGTCTTTCAAAAATAGCATATTTTGATTGATTTATTTAATACTTTGTCTGAACTGCTATATAATTGTATTGATTAATTTTGTAAGTAATATTTCCTTGGGGCGAAGTGCATTAACTTTATTTGAAGTATGAAATGTGTTGTCAAGCAAATGGATGTAGCAGTTAACTTCTTTTTAGGTCTTATTTGCATTTTTATATTATCTGTTTTTTATAATGGAAATGTATTTTTTTATTCTTTTGTATTTTATTTAAATTTTTTTCTTATACCCACTACTGGTTCCTCTCCTGCCCCTTCTCCTAGTCCCCCCCCAGCCTCTCCTCTCCCCCTTACCTCCCCCACTTCACTCCCCAGAGAAGACAAGGAATCCCAGATGAGTCAGTTCTGTCTTGCTTATCCAGTTGAGAAAGGACCCAGTCCATCCCCCAAGTATCAACACTGAGAAAGGTGTTTTCCCATGAGTTTCAAGAAGTTAGTTCATGGACCCAGGTTAGACTCTGGTCTGATTGTAAGAGGCCCCAGAAATTGCCTATGTCTTCCGTCATCTACATTCAGAGGGTCCAGATCCATTCTATGAAGGTTTGTCAGCTGTTATTTCAGAGTCTGCAAGCTCCGAACACCACGGGACTGCCTACTCCATGGGTATCCCCATCATGATCTTGACCCCTTTGATCATCTCTCCTTCTCTTCAGCTGGACCAGTAGCTCAGCCCAGTGTTTAGCTATGGATCTCTGCATCAGCTTCCTTTAGTTGGTGGATGAAGGCTCTATAATGGTAATTAGGGTGGTCATTCATATGATAATAGGGAAAGGCCAGTTTAGGCACCTTCCCTTCTCCACTTGCTTGGAGTCCTAGCTGGATTCATCTTGTGGGTTCTTGGGTGTTTCCTCCTATAAGGGTTTTCTCTAATCTCACAGTCCCTTGGTTATATGCCCGATAGTGGTATTGCTGGATCCTTGGGGAGTTTTCTGAGGAACCGCCATACTAATTTCCATTGTGCTTATACATGTATGCACTCCCACCAACAATGGAAGAGTGTTATTCTTGCTTCGTATCCCATCTAGCATAGGTTGTCATTTGTGTTTTTTATCTTAGCCATTCTGACAGGTGTAAAATTGTATCTCAGAGTTGTTTTGATTTGCATTTCTCTAATGGCTAAGGATGTCGAAAAGTTCTGTAAGTGTCTTTCAGCCATCTGAGATTTTTCTGTTGGAAATTTCTTATTAAGTTAGCTCTGGATCCCATTTTCCAATTGGGTTCTTTGGTTTTTTGACCTCTGGTATTTTGAATTCACTATATATTTTAGAGATCAGTCCTCTGTCAGATGTAGGTTAGTGAAGATCTTTTCCCATTCTGCAGGCTGTTGTTTTGTCTTATTGACCATGTCTTTCGCCTTATAGAAGCTTCTCAGTTTCAGGAGGTGCCATTTATTAATTGTTGCACTCAGTGTCTTTGCTACTGGTGTTATATTTAAAAAGTGGTTTCCTGTGCCAATGCATTCAAGGGATTTCCCACTTTTTTTAATCAGGTTCAGTGTAACTGGATTTATGTTGAGGTCTTTGACCACTTGGATATAAGTTTTGTGCAGTGGATAGATGTACATCTATTTGCATTTTTTTACATACCACCATCTTTGTATGCCTGCACCATTTGTTGAAGATACTGTCTTTTTTATATTGTTTATATTTGGTGTCTTTGTCAAAAATCAGGTGTTTATAGGTGTGTGGATTAAGGTCAGGGTCTTCGATTTTATTCTATTGATCTACAAGTCTGTCTATGTCAGTATCAGGCTGTTTTTATTACTGTATCTGCATAGTATTGCTTCAAGTCAGGAATGTTGATACCTCCTGAAGTTCTATTATTGAACAGGATTGTTTGCCAATCCTGGGTTTCTTGTTACTCCATGTGAAGTTGAGTATTATTCTTTCAAAGTCTGTGAAGAATTGTGTTGGGATTTTGATGGGAATTGCATTGAATTTGTAGATAACTTTTGGTAATTTTGCTATGTTGATCTTACCTATCCAGGAACATGGGAGATCTTTTTATTTTCTAATATCGTTTTCAATTTCTTTCTTCAATGATTTAAAGTTCTTGTCATACAGGTCTCTGACTTCTTTGGTTATAGCTACCCCAAGAGATTTAGTGCTTATTTGCATTTCCCTAATTTTTTTTCAGACCTTTTATCATTTGTGTATAGGGTGGCTACTGATTTTTTTTTAGTTAATCTTATACCCTGCTATATAGCTGAAGGTGTTTATCAACTGTAGGAGTTCCCTGGTAGAGTTTTGGAGGTCACTTAGAAATACTATCTGCATACAAATAAAGATAGTTTTACTTCTTCCCTTCCAATTTGTATCCCCTTAATTTTCTTTTGTTCTGTTATTGCTGTAGCTAAGACTTAGAATAGTATATTGAATAGATTTAGGCAGAGAAGAAAGCCTTGTCTTGTTCTTGATTTTAATGAGATTGCATTGAGTTTCTCTCCATTTAGTTTGATGTTGGCAGTCAGCTTGCTGTATATTGCTTTTACTATATTTAGGTACTTTTTTCTGTATTCCTGGTCTCTATAGAAATTTTATCATGAAGGAGTGTTAGATTTTGTCAAAGGCTATTTCAACATCTAATGAGATGCTCATTTTTTTTTCTTTCAGGTTGTTTGTATGATGGATGACATTGACAGTCTTTTTGTATGTTGAACCATCCCTGCATCTCTGGGATGAAGCTTGATCATGGTGGATGATTTTTATTTTAAGTATGTTCTTGAATTTGTTTTAACAGTATTTTATTGAGTATTTTTGCATTAATATTCATGAGGGAAATTGATCTGTAATTCTCTTTCTTTGTGGCATCTTTGTGTGCCTTGGGTATCAGGACTACTGTAGCCTCATAAAAAGAATTTGGCAATGTTTCTTCTGTTCCTATTATGTGGAACAATTTGAGGAGTATTGGTATTAGTTCTTTTTTGAAAATCTGGTAGAATTTTGCACTGAAACTATCTAGTCATGGGCTTTTTTTTTTGGGGGGGGGGTTGGGTAACTTTTAATAACAGTTTCTATTTCCTTGGGGTTTATAGGCCTATTTAGGTCATTTATCTAGTCTTGATTTAATTTTGATAAGAGGTGCCTATCTCGAAAGCTGTTCATTTCTTTTAAGTATTCCAATTTTGTGGAGTATACGGGTTTTTGAAGTATGACTTAATGATTCTCTGGATTTTTTTCGTTTTGTTATGTCTCCCTTTTCATTTCTTTTTCTTTTTTTACTCTTTTCCCTTTTCATTTCTAATTTTGTTAATTTGGATATTCTCTCTCTGCCTTTTGGTTAGTTTGGATAAGGTTTGTCTTGTTGACTTTATCAAAGAACCAACTTTTTGATTCATTGATTCTTTGTATTGTTCTCTTTGATTCAATTTTATTGATTTTAGCCCTGTGTTTATTTTCTACCATCTACTCCTTATTTGAATTTGTTTCTAATTGTTCTATAAAGCTTTCAGCTGTGTTATGTCTCTTGTATTAGATTTCTCCAAGCTTTTTTTATGTAGGCATCTATTACTATGGCTTTTCCTCTTTGCACTGCTTTCATTGTATATCATAAGTTTATGTACGTTATGGATTCATTTTCATTGAATTATAGGTATTCTTTAATTTCTTTCTTTACTTCTTCCTTGACTCAGAGGTGGTTCAATTAAGAGATATTCAGTTTACATGAGTTTGTAGGCTTTTGTGATTTTTGTTGTTGAACTCTAACATTAGTTCATGGTGATCTCCCCCCCCCCTTTCTTTGTATCTATTGATATTTGCTTTACAACTGAATATATGCTTAATTTTAGTGAAAGTTTCATGGAGTGCTGAGTAGAAGGTATATTCTTTTGTGTTTGGGTGGAAAGTTTTGTATATATATTAAGTTCAGTTGAGTTATAACATGTTAGATCCCTTATTTGTCTGTTAAGTTTTTGTCTGGTAGACCTATCCATTGCTGGGAGTGGGACATTGAAGTCTCCCTCTACTAATGTGTGGGGTTTGATGTGAGATTTAAGCTTTAGTAATGTTTCTTTTATGTATGTGGGTGACCTTGTGTTGAGGGGAATACATGTTCAGAATTGAGCTTTCATCTTGATAGATTTTTCCTGAGATAAATAAGTGATGTCCATCTCAAAATTTTTTGATTGATTTTAGTTTGAAGTCTATTTTGTTAACTATTAGAATGGCTATGTCAGCTTGTTTCTTAAGTCCATTTGGTTGGAAAGATTTTTCCCAACCCTTTACTCTAAGCCAGTGTCTGTCTTTAAGTTGAGTTGTCTTTTGTATGTATCAAGATGGATTCTGTTTTTGTATATATCATGTTAGGGTGTGTCTTTTTATATGTGAATTGAGTTCATTGATATTATGGGATATCAATGGCCAGTGATTGTTAGTTCCTGTTACTTTTGGTGCTAATATGTGTGTATTTCCCTTCTTTGAGGTTTTCTTCTGTGGGATTATGGATTGCTTGTGACTTTGTGGATGTAACTAGCTTCCTAGGGTCAGAGTTTTTCTTCTAGTGCTTTTTGTAGGGCTGGATTTGTTGATAGGTATTGCTTAAATCTGGCTTTGTTGTGAAATATCTTGTTTACTCCTTTTATAGTGATTGATAGTTTTGCTTAGTATAGTAGTCTGGCTGGTAACTGTTTGTTCTCTTTGTGTCTGTCTAATATCTGACCAGAACCTTCTGGCTTTCATTTTTGCCATTGAGAAGTCTGGCATTATTCTGATGCATCTGACTTTACAGTTACTTGACCTTTTTTCTTTGCAGCTCTTAATAGTCTTTCTTTACTTTGTAGGTTTAGTGGCTTGATTATTATGGGGCAAGCAGACTTTTTTTGGGGGGGGTGTTTCGTCTATTTGTTGTTCTGTAAACTTGATGTATCTCTATAGGCAATTCTTCTTTAGACTGAGAAAGTTTTCTTCTATGATTTTGTTGAATATATTTTCTGTGCCTTTGAGCTGCTATTATTATCCTTCTTCTATTCCTATTATTCTTAGGTTTGGTCCTTTCATGGTGTCCCAGGGTTCCTGGATGTTTTGTGTTATGACTTTTTTGGTTTTAGTAGTTTTTTTTTTTTTGACTGACATATTTCTACTATTGAATCTTTCACACCAGAGATTCTTTCTTCCATCTCTTGCATTCTGTTGGCTATGTTTCCATCTGTAGTTTCAGATGTTTCTTCAGATTTTCTGTTTGCAGTGTTCTCTTGGTTTGTCTTCCTTGTTGCTTCTATTTAAAATTTTAAATCTTGAAATACTTCCTTCACCTATCTGATTGCTTTTTCCTTTATTTTTTTTTAAGAGATTTATTGATCTTCCAATTTTTTGGTTTGTCTTTTCTATTTTTAAGGTAATTTTTTATTTCCTCTTTTAAAGCTTTTTTTATCTTCATAAAGTTATTTTTAAGGTCACTTTTTTTTCCTGCTTCTTCTACATTCTTATGATCAGGTCTTGTTGTAGAAATACCAGATTCTGGTGTTGCCATATTGTTCTTTATATTGTTATATATATTCTTGCACTGGTGTCTGCCCATTGACTCCTTGGATCAATACAGGATTTGTCTGTATGTCAGGGAGCTGATTTTGATGTGATCTGTCCTGGCTGTGTCTGTTTCTCAGGAAGCCTCTCTTGGTCCAATCTGGGCTCTTGATCCACTTGGAGGTAGCATATTCTGTGTCATAGTGAGCTGTTCTTGGTGCAATAAGAGTTGGCTGATTCTGTGTCTCAGGGATTCAATCTTGGTCCAAAATGAACTATTGATCCTATAGGAGCTTTTGATCCTGTAGGTACTGGTGAATTGTGGATCTCAGATACCTGTCTTGATCTAATAGATGCTGAGGAACTGTGGGTCTCAGGAAGCCACTGAAGTTGCTGGGTGATGGGGTAGGTTGGGGGGTTGGGGTGGAATTTGTTGATGGGGATGTCCAGAGAACTGGATTTTACTGGGGAATTCTGGCCTGCAGGGGTTTGTAGGTAATATTTTAAAGTCAGTTAATTTTTTATTTTGAGATAGTTTTTTTTTTTTGTAAATTGAACTTTAAAAACTAATTTTTTATTGAATGCACACATCTACATCCTAAGAAACTCTTTATAGTCTGGTAAAGAAATACCGTAACACATATATTAATAGTTAAATTTTCTTGCATCTTATGTATGTTTTTCTTTGTAATAATGGATTTTTATTATATTACCTGTAGAATAACTACTTTAGGATTATATTTGTACTTCTTATTAATGTAAAGGTTTATTACTTAAAATTAACTCCCAAAGTTACTTGAGATTTGAAGCTTCTCAGAATAATGAATGATACTGGCTGTGATCTTAGTGATACTAGATAAGAAATTGAAGCTATAATTCAGACATTTGTTTTAGTATATTTAAAACTTCTTTTTAGCAATTGTGTTCTTTAACATAGAAGCTGTCTCTAGCTTTACAGTTTAAAGAATAAAACGCCTAGCTTGCATACACTATTGCTTGTTGGAAATAAGTTGGTTCTGTAGTTTTAGAACATTGCCTAGCTAAACACTATGAACTATGGAATTTTTATTAAGTGTTGAAAACTCAGTGTAACTTTTTATTAGTTAGCACTGCACATATTTTTATATATGTACCTTTATTAATATTTTTCATTAGTATGTATAGTTAAACATTGGAAATGATGGAATGCTATTAAATGTTTTCTTTTCTATTAGAGAAAAATCTATTACTACTAGTAGTAGTATGTTATGTAATCAGTTGGATACTTTACATGGTTATTTTTTTTTTATTTCTTTTAGAAGGGTTTCTTTGGTAGATGTTTTACTTGATTTCAAGTGTCTGTGCTTAAAAATTGTCCTTAGAGATTGATTTGACTTGCTCTAATGCTTTTTACCTTGGTTATGCCAGGAACTTCAGTTGGTTGTGTGGCAGTATAAGCTTTTGTGTGCAGGAGTATGCCATTGCATCAGAACTTGGCACCCACATGAATCTTAAGAAAACAGGCTGTTTGTTCTCTGGAGAAACTATTCTATAAGCTGAGTGTTTATAGTCTGTTCTGTGCTAGATTAAGTGATTTAGTTTAGTTTGACTTGGGGCAAAATGTTTCAGGATATTTTATGAAATTCTGATTAGCCTTCTGAAAATAATACTAGTTTTAAAGTTTTTCAAAAAAAACCAAACAAACAAACAAACAAAAAAAAAAACTATTGGGCTGTGCCATGTCATGTACTCTCAATGCTGTTCACAGTTACAGTGAAAGCTTCTGCACCATTCAAAATAGTGCATACTCCTTTTCTTTGCAAATTTTAAAAATGTAGAATACCAGATACATCTTTTTCTTAATTTGATGACCTTTCATGACTATTAGTTTAGGTCAGAGAGCAAGTTGTTGGTAGAGGAATGAATGAATGACTACATTGATTAATATAAGGAATTGGCTCATGAGATCTGCAGTCAGCTGACCATTATGAAGAGCATGTGCTGCAGTTCCATCCTGATCTGCAGGCCTCAGAACCATGAGCCTTTATGGTGTTGTTTTGAGTTTGAAGCCTTGTAGTCTGGAGCCCAAACAAAGCTGACATTTGAATCTGAAGGCTGTTTCAGGCTGTAGGCAGTTTTAGTTTTCTCTCTGTACAGGTCAGCATTTTTTTGTTTTGTTTAGCAGACTTTCCACTGACTAACTGCATGGCCCACTTTCATTAGAGAATATAATCTATTTTACCAAGTCTGTTGATTTCAAGTGATTTCCAGATATACCCTCCAAGAACAGATAAATTATTGCCTGGCTAAGCAGCTGACCCAGTCAAGTTGACAGATACATTTTCTATTACAATGATTTTAGTAATATGAAATAGATTTTTTAAAGAAATTTTGTCTAAAGCAATATACCAAAGAGGAATTATCTGCTGCAGAAAAAATAGCAACACTGTAAAATAACTTATTTTCATTATAAATTTTAAAACTGTAGACTTATGAATTCTGAGACTATTATAAATGGTTCCTAACTGAACTGAAAAAATGTGGTTTTAAGAAACAGTTATGTCAGATGTGTTGGCACAGTCTTTTAAATGACCCCATCATCCCAGTGCTTGAGAGGCTAAGAAAAAAGGTTGCTGAGTTTGAGGCCATCATGCTCCCCATAGAATTCAAGGACAGCATGTCTGAACAACCCCATGATGAGATGGAGCTCAGGTATTAGTGCTTGGATAGTATGTACAAGGCCCTAGGTTTAGTCCCAGGACTGAAATACAGATTTGGTCAATTTCCAGAAACCCTTGCCATATCTACTAATTTGCCTTGAGCTTTTTCATATACTTAATCCAAGGAAGCAAATAACTACAACAAAATATAATTGTAAAAGACTAGTTGGAGAGTCATTAAAGATAGCTTTCTTTTTATTTGTGTTGGTTCTTTCAGGTAAAATGTGATGCCCTCATGGTTTCTATTAGTTATAATTTTTTTAAAGATTCATTTATTATGTATACAGTATATAGAAGAGGGTACCAGATGTCATCATAGATGGTTGTGAGCCACCATGTGGTTGCTGGAAATTGAACTTAGGACTTCTAGAAGAACAGTCAGTGCTCTTAACCATCTCTCCAGCCCAAATTTTTACATTTTAAATTAAACAATTGAGACACAAAAGCATTATGCTTACAGATATGAAATGAAATAAACATTTCTGTCTCTGTTACTATCTTCTAACTCTAAGACCTTTTCTACAGACAGTTCACTAGAAATAATTTCACATGTGTCTGTGTTTAAGAAAAATTCTTTGTCTATTTAAGCATATTCAGATATAATTTAAAATTTTTGCTGTTTTTAATGTACCCATACATTGTTTGTCTGTGTCATTTCGACAAAGAATATATTTCTATGGAAAATTTGCATTCCTTTTTTTTTATCTGTTAGAAGTGTCTGGTTCATAATATATAACTACTTAACAATATTTGTTAAAATAATTTTCCATACATTTTATGTATAGCTCTTATGTTTATGGTGTAAACCTTATAGATTTAATATATTGCAATTGGTACACATTTTGACTAATTCTTTATTGATAGACATTTATGTTTATTTCAGTTACTACCTGTTTTCTGTTCACTCTCTATTTTTCATCACATACCCAGTACTTATTTCACATCTACCAGGAAAGCAGAGATACAGAAAATCAGGAGCCTTTCTCTCTGTGACGTCCATATATAAAGTTGTTGAGATATATCAGAAACAAAAGAAATAAAGCCTAACTAAATTAGGTTTTTGAAGATAGTGTTGTAGTTGATGGGATCTTTAGATAGGATAGCTAGGCAATTTCTTTCTGAAGTGATGGCTTTCTAGCCTAAACTGAATGGTGAGAAAAACTGTTGAGAGGCCTAGGGAAGAATTGAGGCTGGGGGAATAGCGAATATAGAGTCATCAAGGCAGGAATCAGTGAGGTGAGTATGAGGAACAAAAGTATAATTGAAGGGCCAGCATTTGCCCTTAGAAAATATATTGCTTTTATGACTATTCTGTACATAGAATTTTTTTTTGTAAATACCTTTAGTTTTAGAGCTGTAAGATTAAATATTATGTGAAATTACTATTTTTGGTAACTTTGTGCCAAGGACCCATTTATTTTCTATGCTTTCTCTCTGTACCTCCTCTTGCTTTCCAAGGAACACTGGTTGCTGCTGTGTAAGAAGGTGTTGGGCTGATAACAATTCTTTTGGGAGAAGAATGCACTGAGGATTGTAAATATATGAGAGCTGTTTTTTTGCAATAGGATGAAAAGCTAGGTAGGTCATATGTTTATATTGTATGTATGTGACATCATGTGACAAGATAATTGAATCTTGAATGGATGTGTTCCTCTTTAGCCATTTAATGAAATTGACTCCCTAAAGAAACTGTCAACATTCCTCAATCTGGAAAACACAAAAGTTGAAGTTTGTTGTTAGGTACGTTATAGTGTTACAAATGATTTCTAGTTTGACACATGGACTTAGCATATATAAACACATGATTCATTTAGGAGGAGATTATTTTGTTCAATAGGCAACCAAACAAAGCCAGAAGAAAAAAACCCTTTTGGTGAAGATGTAGGTTTTATAAAGAAAAGTTGTTATTATTATTATTATTATTATTATTATTATTATTTTTAAATGAAGGGACTGAAGAAATGGCTCAATGGTTAAGAGCAGTAGATGCTCCTTCAGGGGACCTAGATTCAATTCCCAGCACCCAGATGGTGGATAATGGCCATCTGTAACTTAAGTCTCAGGGGATCTAACGCCCTCTTCTGGCCTCAGTAGGCACTGAGGCATTCATGGGTGATATATGCAAGCATAACAACTATAATATATATATATATATCCTGGGTGCTATAATACTGGAGAATGAAATCCCACTTTAAAAAGCCTTTCTAAAAGTAAATTAATTTTAAAGGTCAAATGTTAAAATTACTTATTTTTTAAGACAAATCTGAAGTTTCAGAGTAGTCTATGAACAAATTTTATTTCATGAAGTGTTTTGGTGCTGAATAAACAAAGATAGGTAAGCCATATTTGAAGCATAGACTTGCTTTATTATTTTCAATCTACACTTTTCGATGAGTGATAGGTAATTGTGTCACACTTTGAGATTTCATGTACTTATACAGAAAAGGGTGTGTGCAGTTTGCTTAATCTTTTGGTTTTTCTTTTAGTCTTAATAACAAAACTCGTTCCTTGGAGTATTAAAAGTAACTTGGAGTAATGAGGTTAAGAATTTGATATGAAGAATATTTTAACTACAAAGGCTAATGTTACACTATATTCATTTTATGAATTTTTTAAAAACAGGATATTCTTCCCCTCACAACTTATAATTTTGGTTTGAAGTGAACTTTATTTTGCTTACTAAATTTTATGTAAATTACTGATAATTAAGCAATTAACTTGTATTTTTATGTTAACATTTTTATTGGGAAGCTGAATTTATCTGATTACATACTCTAAAATTATTTAATTAATTTTAATATAAATCTATATTTTTGGAAATTAGTTGTTAATATGAAGTTCTTAAGGACAAGAGTCAGTATTTTATTATCTTTAACTCTTGTCTTAAAAAAAGATAGAAGTAAAATATGGTACATGTTTATAGAAATATATTCCTGTTACTATATGTAGATATTTTAATTGTTTGGATCTCTAAAACATCTAATTTTTGTTTAAGATATGCAAATGTGTCATTAAATCTACTTTTTAAGATTTTTCTAGTTTAATGTCTGAATCCAAATTCATAAAGAGTTGGAAAAATGAGATGTCTGAGCTATAGGATTCACAGGGATTTCATATGAAGCCTATTTAATCAGGATAACACAGTTATTAATATTCATAATGTCAGCTGGAACACAAATGACAGACTATGAGGCCTAAAAATTTTACTTGGTGAATTTATTAAAAGTAGCTTAAAAAATTAATGGAATTTAAGTAAAGTTGGTGAATATGAAAATCATGTTAGCAGAAAAAAATCTCGATTAGAACTTTCTTTAAGATCATTTTGCATTGATGTCTTTTGACAGATTTCATTGGTACTTAAAGAAGATAGATGCATGAATGGTCATTTAAGAGGATTTAAACACATTGGCACATTAATTTTTACATGAATAATAAGTACTTTCCAAAAGCAATTAACTTACAGTGTACAAGATATGAATTGAAAAATAAGACTCTGACATCAAGGTCAAAGAAAATGTGCTGTACATTTTAAACTTCATGACAGGACTTTCTAATATGTTGATTTATTTTTATAGCTTACATAAGAAATTATTTTGAATATGATTTTAATGCATTTGAGAGCAAATTAGAAGAGCATTTCTTTAGAATTTTTTTCCTTCGCAAAGGATGATGATGTAGTGGTAAATATTATGTGTTTGCATTTATTGAGGACAAACATTTGTGATAATTGCAGAATTTTATTAGAGAACATGTTCATTTCTGCAGAAAGGAAAAGAGATACATGTTAGGGCTTGTGTTATAAATAAATATTTTTAACATCAACATTGATTATAACATCTTTAAAATTTATTCAGTAAGCTTCCTAAATGTGAGATATTAAGGATCATCTGAGTAGAACCCAAGTTCTTCCTTCATTTTAAAATAAAATAAGAATTGGGAGTTCTGTAAAATAAGACCAGGTGGCTTTTGCTATAGTGCTCCTATCCTTTACTTTTCAAGTTATTATTGTGATGGATAAATATGTTTGTAGTTAAGAGCTCTTGATGCTCTTTCAGAGAACCTGAATTTTGTCCTAGTATACTCACTAGGCACCTAACAACTGTCTGCCATGCCAGCTCCAAGACATCCAGATGCCCTCTTTTGGCCTCTGTGGGCATGCACACATACATAGCGCAAACACACATACAATTGCACATAATTAAAGAGAATTATTCTTATAACAAAAATTCTACCAGTCATTAATTTTTATTTTTAAAGTTAGAAACAATTTTAGGCCATTATATAGTCATAATACATTATGACAGTTTACATTTTTCACACAAATATTGCAGCTTATGAAAGCATAGTTTAGTCATGAAATATACACCTCCATTGACAACTCATATGGATGCAACAAGATTCACTTACAGTCAGTGCTATACAAGCATTGTTTAGTTTCATTAAGGGTTTAGAAATTACTCCGTTCATTTTGGTTCTTGTGCTCACTTAGCAAAGAATTAATTATATTGACTCTTTAAATTATTATGATATTTATCTGGACTTGTGAGATACAAAATAATGTCAAGTTAATATGTCATTTATTTGTTGTCTAGAGGCTTTTTAAAGTTAAGATTTTGAAGTAGAAATATTTGGTTCTGAGAAATTCACCGATCTGTCCAGGAGAGGGCAGCATTTTACTACATCAGGCTTATTTAAAAAATTGCCCTGCTTAGGCTGTCAATGTTTCTTGTAATTACTCCCAGTATATTTGTTGCTTGCTTATGAATTAACTTGCATTTATGGAACTAAATCATTCCAATCATTTAATTACACCTGAGGAGCTGAACTATAATTGCCTGCTTCCAACTAGGATCTGATATGGCTTGAGCAGTATTAATTTGGTGTTTACTTTTCTGAGTGCTAAAAGCATTAAAATGATTGTGCAATGGGATTACATTTTACTAATTGCTGGCATTCATTAGCTGGGTAAATGATGAGGAAGAGTGACTGTATATTGCAGAGGGATAAAATTATGGTTTTAAATAGTATATTACTAAGCACATTAAGGCCTGTAAGACATGCTTTAAAATACTCCAGAGGTTATTAAAGACTGTATTTTCTCCATGTCTTGCTATATGAATCTCTTATTAAAATACTGCAATTATTATTAACCTTTTTGGGCAATATGTAGGGAAATAGCTTCATTGACTAGAACATATTTCTTTGATATTAATAACTTCCTATATTTTCAGCTAATCCAAAAGTAAATGAGGAACTTAGAAAAAGATTGCCAACTCCAGATCAACATATTTAGAGAAAATTGGAAAAGAAGAAGCTTACTACAGCTTTATCTGAGTACTTTTTAAAGAACACAGGGTTCTATCTGTGAGCTATATCTAATTTCATTCTCTTTTAAAAAGAAAGGATGAAGAGAGGAAAATAGGAAGGAAGTAAAATCTGTATTACTTTTATTATATTTATTAAAACAAATGCAGTTGAAAAATCCCAATGATTTTATAAATTATTAATTTAAAAAGACTAGCAATTTTAAATTGCCTTTATAGGTGTTAAGTGTTTTATATGACTATATGTGTAATAATTTCAAATCAATATATTTTAAGTTTTAGATATAAAATTTATAGCATGAATAGTAATGTTTTAAACACACGAGGTTGTAGTTGAAGATATCAGTCAAATAAATTCTGTAACCCAAAAAGTTAGAATGCTTAAAAGTTTAATTTGTATTTATGAAAACACATCTTTGAAGAAATAACAGTTTTTGAGAAAATGACTTAATTTCACCCATTGAAAGTTAATTTCCTACTATTGATGTTTTAGAAAACTTTATCCTATAAATCTGTTAAATAAAGGTAAGATTTAAGCATGTTTTGATATATTGTTTTAAGTTTATTTATCTAGAGCTGGATTTATTTTAGCTTCAGTCCTTGAGCCAAAAGCAGAGACAGTGCCAGAGCAAACAAGAACAGAAGTGCACATGGAGGGCTGGTCAGAAGACAAGGGCTCCAGATAGTAACATCAAACACCTCCTGTGCTGGCAGTTCAGGGCACTACATGGAGTGTATTGGTCCTACCTAACCAATATGTTAGCCTAAAGCAACAAATATACACAGTCTCCTGCATGCATGCATGCATTTGCACACAGACCTGTATACACACACACACACACACAAACACAAACACAAAGGAGACTCATGCAGAAATCTATCACATGTGAAACACAAAGAAAGACATAGAGGCATATATACATACCCCAAAGGAATAATATATACTCACAAAGAAAGAGAAACACAAAGAAAATGTTTTACAAAGAACAGAGAAAAAAAGATACACAGAAAAAGAAGAATGTACACACAGAAGTATGAAGGAGACTGGGACAATGATTGGCTGAGATAGACATACAGAGGCACAGTTAGAGAAAGACAGAGGAAGGGACAACTTTAAGAATACTGCAGAAGACAGACATACATGTGCAGATGCACATAAAGAAACACACGTAGTAACTTGAAGCAAATTGGAGATACCATATTTGGAGAGACACACATCATTGAGATAGAGCTAAACAGTGAAATAGAGAATGAGGGAAGAAAGAAACACACATTAGAGAGGCACAGGCTACGCACAGACAAACATAGGAACTAGCAGAGGCAAGAGACATTTATAGTGGAAGACTTGGAATGGGGAGATAAACATGTGCATGGATACTGAGGATAGAAGCCCATCAAGAGAGGAACACGCACAACAGACTGAGACACAGAATGAGGAGCAGTAACATGCATACAATAAAACACATCCAGAGAAACCCAGGGGAGGACAGAGTCAGAACTGCAAAGACAAAAATGTGTAAAGATATACAGATTCTTAAAGGCTGACTCGCAGACAGACAGACAGACAGACAGACTGGCAGGCAGGCAGGCAGACAGACAGACAGACACAGGGAGAGACATAGAGAGAAGACATAGGTATATAGAAACAGTGACCCAGACAGACAGAAACTAATGACAGTCTAAACATTAAGGACTGCCGATAGATGTTGAGGAGGAAGTGAATATGCAGGAGGCTTAAGATGTACCCTAGTTAAATACTGAAAATTTCTAATTCTTAGGAAATAAATAAATTTTAACATGATATGGTACATGTATCTCAAGACTTAAATGTTTTTATTCATCTATTTCATTTCAATTTTATTATCTAAAAATGGGATACTTACTAAAATACTTCAATCCTTTCTCTTGAGGTCCTTTTCTTCTAATAAAAGTATAAAGTATATACTTTAAAAAAGGCTGAAAGCTACTTTAAGAGACATTTTGATGATCATTGAGTAAGTTACTTCTCACAGTTTTGAAATATAGAAAGGTACTGTGCTTTATGAATATTTTTCTTACTTTCTTTTTCATATTTAAACTTTTCTTATTTACAGTGCCATTAGTGAGTTCCTTTCTTGCTTGAGACTCTGGGCTGCTTTGGATGAGTTTATGTTTCAAATAGCTGACTGAGTTTTGTTTAAACTGATAGTATACATTGTATTTATATATGGTTTTATAGTAACAGTAACAGTTTTGTGCCTGTACTATTTGCAATTATTATTGGTTTACTTTCTTTTTATTGAAGTTTGTGCTAAGAATTTTTAATGTAAACTGGAACTAATTTGTTATGGCTATTTTCTTCTCTTATTCAAATAAACAAGCAAACATTCTTGTTTTGAATAGCTGAAAAGGCATTCCACTCAAGTTAGGTACAAAATAAAATAAGGCAAATAATGATGTGCCTCCTATTTACATTCTCTGGTCTTAGGTTATATAGTTGTTAAAGTCATATTGTTCACATTAGAGACTGATGGATCTTTAAAGAGCCAAGGGAATCATTGTTAATAAAGCTGAAGACATAGAAGCTATGGAAAAGTACTTCTCAGATGTAGTGCAACCAGCAAGGGACCCCTAATGCCTGGGGTGTCTTTGAAAAGGAAAGCTTTAGAACTGAAAACAGATGCCAGATAGTTTGTAGGAGGCACGTACTGTGGGAGAACTGACTGAAACATTAATAAAATATGTGAATCTTATAGAAGCTTTTGACCATAGAAATACAAATAAAACATTATTTTATGAGATTTATACTAAACTTATTAAGAACCAAACAGGTAAATATAGCATTTTTTTCAGTATTGATTCAGCAGTGAATTCTTACATGTCATCTTTATCTTAAAGTTCACAGTATTAATCTTAAATTGCTTAAAGTTCTATCTCACACAAATATTAAAGCCTATTCTTATGAATAATATCTTAATGAATCTTATTTTACCTTTTCAAAAGAAAGTGGTCTAATTAAAACTTATGTAGCCATGTCTTTGCATTGTCTTAAATTTTATAAGGAATACCCAAGTGGTCTTTTTTCCTTTTGTAAATATAATTTTAATTAAAATGTAATTACACCCACTTTTCCTCTTCTCTTTTCTCCATCTAAGTGCTTCCCACTCCTCCCCCCTCCCAATTTATGGTCTCTTTTTCTTTATTATTGTTATACACACACACACACACACACACACACACACACACCAGTATACAATCACATACAATTTTTTTTACTGGATTTCCTATGCAGATATTGCTAAAATCTTTTAAATCAAATAGTTTTTTTTTTTTAGATAAATCATGTAACAGACAAACATTTACTTTTGTGTGTGTTTTGTAATTAGACACATTTTAGAAAATGTGAACTCAAGATAGATTGGATCAGTGGTAAAGACATCTAAAAGCATCTTCAAGTTTCCTTCAGTAATTAAAGTGCAACCTTGAGTGGAGGAATGAACAGAGTTTCAGTTACTACAAGCACCACAGCCACATGGGCACTGATGTAGTCTTCTGACTTCTTAAATAGAAGTGTGTTATGTTTTGATAAAAACTTTCTGTTTCTCAGGATTCTTTGTGTGTATGTGTGTGTGTTTTAAGAAGTAAAAGGAAATGTCATGAAGAACTTAAACATGTATTTCAACAGGTAGTCTTATGGTTGGTTGCTTTGGTCTTTTTATCAATTACATGTAGCCCTTTGCATTTGTGGATTATGTAGCTAAGAATTTAGCTAGCTGGATGTAAATCATTTTGAGAAAAACTTATGCCTAGTCAGGTGCAGAATTTCTTTCATATTATTTTCCAAAGAATACAATGGAGCAACAATTTGTTTAGCATTATGCATTACATTCAGTCTATAAAGGATTTAAAGTATTGGAAAGGCTTGTCTGTAGGTTATGTGCAGATTCTATGTCACTTTGTTTAGAGGACTTGAATAATTTACCTCTCGGTTTTGGTATTAGTGAAACACCATAATACCAGTATCCACTTATTTATTTGAATGTTCTAAAGAGGTTGTAAGTCTCTTATGTATAATAATTTGAAATAGTATTATATATTCCTAAGTATCTCTTATACAAATTTGGGTGGTTTTATTACAGAAGTATGATCTAGGGGTGGAAACTGTTTATTATGTGTAGGTAGGTATGCTTGCCATAGCATGTAGTGTTGGTAAAAACAAGGGCTGAGTAGCAGTTACCTTTAGAAAATTGTGAAACTTATTTAAATTTAGAACCTTTAGGGGTCAGTGTTCCCTAAGAAAGGTTAAAAAAGGCTGCAGTGAATATCAGTAACATTAAATCTGCTTGCTGTCTTTTTAAAGCATTTTTTACTAATTGGAAGTAAAATAATGGTATGAATCATCTAGCTTGAGGAAACTTTAAATACAATCTATACTGTTAGATTAAGAACTCCTTTTTTAATGAAAACTCTTTAGTTTAATCATTTTTTCAATATTATCTTTGGTTTTAATATTTTAGGAAATCATATTTAGTATGCATTTATACAAAGAAAAGCTATTTTCACTTACATATTAGTTCAATCCTATATGGGAGATAGAGCTTGAAACTATTTTTTTAAGCTTCAGTGTTTTTAAAAATGAGTGTAATTCGACATCAGGAGTCTTTGGACTTATGTAACATTGTGAAAACCCATCACCTAACTACGTAAGCAAATAGAATCTACATATTACACTTGATTGGTGTTTAGAAGATGTTTTTAGAAACATCATGTTAGTAAATTTACGTGAAACTCAGAAATTATTTTCTTTATTTTAAAATTAGACCAGAAAATGCCCTATACAGGTCTGGTTCTTGGGTTCTTTCCAATAAACAAAAAAAGTAGTTCTAATTTTTCCACTACAAAATAAGTAAAATTGATCATGGTAGTGCACACCACCGGCAATTGGGAGACAGTGGCAAAGTAATCAGGAGTTCAAAGTCGTGCTTTGCTCCATAATGGGATCAGGATAGCTTGGGCTACATGAGACCTTGTTTTAAACAAATAAGTTAATAAATAAAACAAGAGAGAAGATAACTTTTAAGTGCTAAGTTTTCTTCTTACCTAATTAGAGTGCTGTTTGTTTTTGCTTTGTGCGTGGCACTTTGTGCTACCATCTGTTTCTTATTATTGCTTAGTTCATATTTCTATTTGGAAGTGTGTGTGTGTTTGTGTGTGTGTGAGAGAGAGAGGAGGGGTGGAGAAAGGGAGAGAGAGAATGCTTTTCTTTTTGTGAAGTTTGTTGTTTGTACTGGAATTTCAACTATGATTTATTAATATTTTATAAGTAGACAATTAAAGAAGCATGATAGAGAACTATATATGATGCATTTAGATGTCTTTGATCATTATGAATAGACTTGCACTGTTGTGAACTAGTTTATTGTGTTAAGGAAGGGAGGAAGAAAATAGTTGATTAGAGGAAATATCTCTTTCTAGTGCCAAGATAGCTAGTAGAAAAATAATTATATCTCCCATTTCTTCACACTGAAAGTTTTAACATCTAACCATTTAAAAGCTAACCATTCTGTGCTAAGTTGTAGGAATTAAATTCTGTTTAATAAAAGTCTTCCTAGTAAGCATCCTAAGTAAATACTTTAACTAGTAATTACTTGTTTTCTTTTATTATTCAAGTATATTTTTGTTGCCTATGTTTGAAAGAAGGTAAATTGCACCAGAAAATCCAATGCATTTTATAAATTTTAATAAAATGATATGATAGAAATAACACAAATTATGGAGCTAGACAAGCAGAAGTCCCATGCTGTGAGTCTTATTTACCATGGACCTAGACTTGGATGTAAGTTTTATAATGCTGACATTTGATATGGGTAATTGAAAAGACAATTCTTCATTGCTATTAAAAATATCAGATTTGCTGTATGGAAAAGCCCTACTACAATTTCTACAACATAAAATGAAGTTATTTAATGGATATTTTACATATATGCCATGTAGGTGGCAAATACCATTTTAACTAAAGTGATCAAAGAATGGCTAGAGACACTAGAAACAAAATAAAAGATTGCTGACATATTTTTAGGGAGCATTTAAATAAATTGATATTCTTTCTTGCTGTGAACAATCAGCATGTTAAAAGTTAAAAAAATTAGGAAATATTAAAGCAGTATTTTATATGGTTATTAGTTAAATAATTTTATATTTGTATTTAATGCTAACTTGATTTTTAAAAGAAGTATATAGAATACAGAATCAATATTCAGTTAGGGTAAAATTCAATTTTTTATGTATTGAAATTTTGATTGTAATAAAAACCTTCAGACAAGTACCATTGACATACAGGCTGAAATGCCTATTTGTTTCTGTAAGTATAAATTTAAGATTGTATTTTATAATTTTATGCATGCCCTAAAGGGGTTGAATTAGGAACAGGGCTGCAGTGTGATTAAATTTACTATTTATCTCCATAGGACTTGGCTTAACAGTGTGCTAGTAGCTTCTACACACAACCATCTAGAATTTTAGATGGAGAGGAGGTAGGATTCTGGCAGGTGGCCAATAGATTGGCTGTTCCTGAGGAGGAGATGTGGTCTCTTTCTGCAGAACAATGATGTAGGATGTGCTCCTTTCCTAAAAATTAATTTATTTTAGTATGTTTAACTAATACAATTCTGTCTGTCTGTGTGTGTGTTTTAAAAGTTTAGTATGAATGATTCTGTTACTACTTGTACATCAGTGGAAGAATGAAATTTTGTACAAAATATTTTTATATGGTAACATATTTTTAGCTGGCTATGATATTTAGTATGAATTGCTTACACAGTCATCATTTCTGATAAGAATATGTCACATAGCTAAGTTTATAGTAAGTTCTTTAAAAAAATTTGGGGCAATTGTTTTTAATAGCTTTAATTTTTTTTATTGCACACCAAAATTAAGAGAATGTCACAGTGTTCCCATATACCTCCTGTTCTCTCGTATATGCAACCCCATTTACTATAAGCATTCCAAGCACCACTGTGTAACATTTGGTTATAATCCATGAACCTACCTATAAATTCTCAATAAGGGGAAACTTTGAGAGTTTCTTCTCTCAATATTCCCCCTTTTCCCTCAAAAGTAAAATCAGATGAGAATATAATTCTTTATATTAAATCTTAGTACGCTTTTGATCTCTCAGCTTATAGAAATTGTCATCATCAAGAATAAGGAAGAAACATTCAATGTATCTTTTCATAGATCTCCTTCCCCAGATTTCTAGTCCATTGTTATAGTTTTCTCCTAATTGAGAACTTAATGCTTTTCTTTTTTAATATTTTATTTTTATTCTTGAGAATTTTATCATCTTGCTTTCCTTCCCTTAACCCTTCAGATTCTTCCACACAGATCAGCAACCTAACTTCTTATTCTTGGCCTCTCTAAAACCCAAAGCAAAACACACAGATATTCATTCACATTCTCTCTCTTCCCCCACCGTCTCTCTGTGTGTGTGTGTGTGTGTGTGTGTGTGTGTGTGTGTGTTTGTGTGTGTATGTATCTTTCTGTAGGCCATGGAAATACTGCTTGAACTTGTAAAAAGGTTTTGCTTTAATTTTTTTAAACAATATTCTGACTTTACTAAAAAAGTGTTCTATATTTCTGGCTGTTGCATTTTACTTCAGAATATTCTCAGAATCCTTATTTATAATACAAAGCTTCCTATGTTATTCTTAAATCTTTAATTTTTTAATAAATTATAATTTTTAGTTTTTACAACATCATGTTCTTACAAGAATTAACATAGAGTTCTGAATGTGCACTGGCATTTTGTTGGTCAAGGAAATTAGTGTACATTATATAAACTGATGCTAGGGCAAGTTACTAAGTGATCTTGGTTGAATATAGAAGAGGACTGGCAGGACTGACTTCCTGAATTGAAGACACATATTAGGTTACACTTGGATGGCAAAGCTGCATGGTATAATATGCATCTACTATCAGGTTGGTTATGCATAAATATCTAGTAGTACCAAAAATTTTGGGGAAATTGCTGAAATATTCCAACATTTGGTGCCTTGCTTTTATATCATGTATGACATTCTTTTGGAGAGAATTTCGTATACTCTTTTTCAGTCTGTTTTGCTTCTTTTGTATAATATGAACAAAATTAAACAGGGCATGCTTCAAATTGCTAAAACAGGTTAAGTAGAATATTTTTGTTTTCAGGATTGAATTAAGCATATTCTAAGGTGGTTGGGATGTAGCACATGTGCTCATTAACTGTGAGACCTTGTCTTCAGCATCCAGTAATATCCAAAATTAGATAAATTGATAACACTGCCAGATTATAGAACTGTACTGATAATATGTGAAAGAAAGAATATGATTAAAGAACAATTTTAACTTTCATGTTTAGTTTTTTGGATTGTTCTAGTTTTTAAATATAATCTTTCCGTACTTTTAAATTAGTATACTAATGATTATAGATGAAAACCAGTTATTTCATATTGATAAGATGTTTGCTGCCTAGAAGCCATGTGTAAGTTTTATAACTTTTTTAGAAGGGAAAATTAAGACTTTTAATTGTGGCTGTTAATTTGATGTGTTCTGAAATTTTCAGACGTAATAGGCTAATATAACTAGCAGTGTTTATTGTTTTGAACATTGTGTAGCAAAAATAAAAAAGTAAGTATAAAGTAGCTATTTTTTTAATTAATTGTCTCACCTGCTTTAAAAGTACTTTTAAAAGTTGTAGATTCATGTCAGTTTCTAGAAGATTAGGGTAATTAGAATTAATTTTTTATAATATAACATACTAGTGGGAAAATTTTTGATAAGAAAGACAGAATAAATGCACAATACTTAGGGTTTCATACTTACATTAAGATTTTGAGTTGGGAATAATTATTCTGTATTTTTCCTAGATTAATGCCAATTAAAAATTATAGCTATTTTTTTTAAAAAAATAGATTATTTAAAATGTGTATTAAAACCAACTGTTGCAAAATTTGGAAATACCAAGAACTTTTACTGAATTGTTTTTAGGAGTTAAGAGGTAGAAAAATAAGTATGTCAGTGGAATCCTTTTTTTTCCCAGGAACCTTCATTTGTTTGTATTTTATAATCAACTGATATGGAGCTTAATATTGAGAAAGTGTTATATTAGCCCAGGTAAGAAGAACAAAGACCCACCCCATCCCCCATAAGGTCATTGAAGTAGTCCTTGATCTACTGAAACAGGATCTTACTGTGCATTTTTAATAGGCCATTTGCTTTCTAAGATGGTCTGTATTGGCCTTTTATTACTTTTTTTTTTGTCACTGCTCCTCCCACAAGTCATTTGAAATGAACACATTATCAAAAAACAAATTTACTTTTCTGAGTCTGAGGCTTTTCTTTCTTTCTTTCTTTCTTCTTTTTTTCCCCCTTCTTTTTATCTCAAGGTCTCAAGGATTAAATGCTTTTAAAAGTTTAAAATGTCAACTCCAACCAGGGTTGAGGATGCTTTTCTTGTCATTAGCTAGGTACTCCTAGGTGCAGGAGTCAGAGTTATTAATGAGATAGCACTTTTACCTTTTTAAGTTATTATGATTTGGTTTTTCTTGTTAACGATGGCAAATTTGAATAAAATACATCATTTGCATAGGAAGTTATGTAATAATGCCATATAGAGTATAATGATTTCCTAAAATCTTGTATTTAAAGTAACTTGAATTACAATGAGAGATAAACAGAATATTTACTCATCCCTTATGAGCTGCTGCTGATATGTAAATTTATTCTTCTACTTTGCACAAATATACTTTTGAGCTACTGCTTAAACACTTTGAGGTCCTTAGTCAAACAGTTTTAATGATGCTTCCAGTATTATGAAAGTGTGACATTTGATGAATGTCTCATATAGTTTTGATATCTGGGTACATGTCAACAAAAAAATTGAGCATTAGTTTGTCATGCAACACCTAGATAATTTATAATTTTACTGTTTATATCCATCTTGACATTTTTTATCTGCCAAAGGCAGGTTTCATTTGGAATCTTAATCTGAGATTTATTTGGTGGATCTGGAAATCATAGCCAGGGTTCCCACAGGAAATGGTCCATCTACCAACAGATTAAATGGCAGTCCTGCAGTTGTTAGGGGAGCTGCGCATTTAACACACATGCATACTCATTCAGTCAGCACTGTGGAGAAAAATTAAAGTAGTAACCCAGGTTTAGGAACAATGTAGCTAAAAAGTCCCATATTTGCTGAATGACAAAGGGTTATATAGCAGCATTTCATTTTATTATTCGTGCTTGAATTTCTTGTTTGCTTTGTTGAGTCTGCTGACGAATACTAATAAATGCCTGCAACAATCCAGACGAGAGATGCCTGGCAACAAAGCTACGCAGTGGACCTCCCTGATCTTCTCCAGTTCACAACCTGACCTTTTGAAAAATTGCCTGGGCTAAGCTGCAGAATTTGGGTGTAATGGTTATTGTTAACTCCAGCTTTAGGATTTATTAATTTGTGTGATCAAGACTTACCTATACTTCAAAGTTTCAAAAGACCAAACACAATCATCCATCCATTAGAACTAACATTCTCGATTAGTATCTGAGTGGTGGTTCTTCTGTTTTATTTTCTTATTCTAAAGATATTCTTAAACAAAATGAAAGGGACATAGAAAGAATATCTATTTTTCTTCTTATAATTATTAGAGTTTAGTGTCTCTAATAAATGGTTTCAGAATAAATGTTGTTATACTAACTATGCATTTAAAACAAAAAGTATGATTGCTAAGCTTATTGTATGCTGTTGTAAAAACTTAAAAGTTACTGAGCTCATTCATGTTTTTAGTTATATTTTTATGAATTATTCTTAGCAAAATTTGGAATGTTTGAAAATATTAGAAATATAAATTCCAAATAGCTCATGACAAGAAAAGTAAACAAATAAAAATTTACTGACATAAAGAGTAATCAATTTTGGGATAGTTTTAATAGTTATTTCAGCTTAAAGAATAGTTTTAATTTTTAAAAAATGGTTTGATATTGAGTTTTCAGAGCTTTTTTTTCTGATGTAATTTTTTTAAGCTTTAGGAGACTGATTACATTACTTTACTGTATTCATTTTGTACATCAGATTAAAGACATTAAAACTGAAAATCTTAAATATTAGTATAGAATTTTATGAATACTTATGTATTTTAAATAGTTTTCGCATATAAATCTGAATTATAGACTAATTTTTGTGTTTATAGCTATTTCAGTTTGATAACACAAAAAGTTTATAACAAAACAGCAAGTGTAGGATTAACATTTTTAAGTTGCTTTTATATAGTCAAATAAGATAATTCCAGTAAAGTAATTTCTATGAATAGCCAGGGGGTGATTTGAATCCAAATCATTGGATTGTCATAATCAGAGATAAATAACCTCACCACTTCTTTTTGATGTATTTACTTATCCAGATATATCCCTGAACAGGAGCTCAAAGGATGCATTTGTTCTGATACTAATTCTAGTATCCAAGTGAACACTATTGACAGTTTTGTAGATTTGAGGTGGGGGGCTTACAAACCTTTAAAAAAGCTTTCAGAATCATACAGCTATATCTAGACTCTAAAGAGAGTTATGCTGTAAATGTACAAAAAATGAATATAAATATCTCAGAATGATTTTGTGTTGCATATTGACGCAGTGTTTGCAATGTTACTGTTGTTTTTATTTCTTGTTTCTTGTGATTACTGAGCATTTTAAATGATATAGATATCTTTGGATAGTTCTTGTCTCAACAGAACATGTCACTGAGACTATACTCTTTCTGTCACCAATCTTTTGTGTATCTCTTTATTGTTACTTTGCTGTCTGTCTTTCTTAATCTTTGCTATTTCTCTTGAGAACATGTACTTTTTAAATTACTTTTAAATTTTATTTAACACTTGGCACCATCTCAGGGCTTAGTAGATTTTATTCAGTACTTTTTTTTTTTTTTCCTTTTTTGGTTTCCCTTTTTGTTTTCTGTGAGTCTCATTATGTTGCCCAGGCTAACCTCAAAATTTTACCCACTCTTTCCCTTTTCTTCTTGGGTAGGATGTTTGGAGAGTTTTGCTAGGCAAATATTCTATCACTGAATTACATCCATAGCCTTTGTCTTGAACTTGGAGCCAAGCTGGCCTCAAATTTACAGTCATTCTACTCCAAAATCCTGAGTTTGTGATTTCCAGTGTATGCTACAACCACATTCAACAAGTACACATATTTTTACTGCTCATTTGGTGTTTATATATCTCTGAAATGGCCATTATTCTCTTTCACTGACTTATTTCAACAATATAAAAATATAATTTGTTCACTATTTTTTACTAGTAGTTTAAGGAGGTGATTATAGTAGAATTTATACTCAATACATGGAGATGGTCACAGATGAGATCATAAATATTAGAAAACACATCTATGTAATTTTTCTATGTTGTATTTAAACACATTATTATTAATTTGTAATGAGATTGAAATACAGACTAAAAGATTACTGTATAATTTTGTTATTGATGTATGTGGGAAGAACCTAAAGGTTTTTTGAAAGCTTGCTGAAAATCTTTTTTTTTTAATGTCATGGATTTAGCATATAGTATCCGCATATAAAGTCATTGTGAGTATAAAGTACAGTACTCACATATGAAGTACCATGTATAAAGTCATTGTGAACATACTGTGCCCACATATGAAATTAGTGTGAGCATTTGGTACCCACATACAAAGTTTATAATTTAAATATGGTTCTAAGAGTTGCCTCATCTCCTGAGATTCTTTGGGTGACAGGAATCTGTATCCGACTTGTAGTAGTAGTCCTAATTGTAAGTAATGTCATGGCTCAATATAGTAAGTGCTGAAATCGTTTTATTTTATTTAAATTTACTTTCTTCCTGTCACTATATTGAACTTGCTGAAATGTATTAAACAATGTCCATTGTATAAGATTGTTGTGCCTTTCAGGGCCTTTGTTTATGAGTGTGTTTCTAAATTTAAATAAATTATTGCTTTTTAAAATTTATCTGGAAAAAAGTGCTGAACTATTGCTTATCATTTAAAAATTAACCTTCTTAAGTAGTTACTCTTTATATGTATCTTATT
>PVIH01004327.1:0-36777 GCA_004025045.1 Sigmodon hispidus
CTCCTCTCCTCTCTTCCCTTCCCCAAGCCTGTCTTTCTTGTTTCTTGCCAACAGTCTCTTGCCAGTTTAGATTACAGTTCTCTAGATATTAAAATGAAGAGCATAGAGTTTTTCTTTCCTGACAAGGAACATTTAAAATTTCAATGAAATCCAGACTCATTCTTCCCTTTGCAAAGCTCTCTGGCTCTGCTACTCCCTTGGCACAGAAGCCATGCTGGTGACATTTGGAGAGTCATGCATTTAACACTGGACTGCAAAAAAACAGTGAGAGATCAACTCTCTACAACAAAAAGGCTCCACTAGGAGCCTGTTCTCCAGCAAGTCAGAGTGACTCCTTGTCGACAAGAGATAGTGCTTAAAAATCCTTGGAGCAGATCTTCCAAATAACAAAGGCTAATTTGCGATAGGTAACAATTGCTGGAAGCTGAGCCTGCTGGTAGAAAGAGCAGACTTCCCCACTGGCCCTGGATACAGCAGGGCTCTGTGCTTGGATGTGCAATGTCTGAACATCCTCCCAGATCTCAACGGTGTTGTTAATCAATTTGCTGCCCACTTTCACCGACTCACCACATGCTGACAGAAGTAAGTCCTGGAAAAGAGTGTCTGTGGCAGCTTTATTTCATATTTGCCATGTTCAACCAGCCTTTCCATTTGCACCATGAGCTCTAATAATGAAGGTGGCCTGTGTGTAAGGATTGTTGCCTCCTTAGGAGCTTGAGAGAAGCAAAGGCTGGAGGGTGCTCCACCAAGGCAGGTGCACCTGGGCTTCCTGGAATGGGGTGACAAAGCCTCTCAATCTTTTACAGTCCTGTGACAGTCATATATTGGATATTGTGCTGCATTCTGAGTTGTGCTAAAATGAAATAATAGCCTAGAGTCTTTCACTGTAACAGGGTGTTATGTCCACATGCAGTCAAGAAAGACAGCCTCATCCCCAAGCTGAGAACTAGTGCACCATCAGATTATAGAAAAAATTATAGAAATAAAACAATTATTAATTGGTCATTGTGATAAAAGCTGATCACCCAGAAGAAAACCAGAGACCACCATTCCAACCTGAGGATTATTTCAAAGTTCAGTAGAGACGACATGAACTGCTGAGCAGGGCCATATACAGCAGTTAACAAAACCGATCACAAGAACTAAATGAATGAAAGAAAAATAGGATGAATTAATATTATACCTTAGAAGGGTGTGGTCAGAATAGTATTTGACAGAGTTGTATCTACTGAACTAAAATTGTTTTACAAAATGACTTTAAAATATCCAGGTGTTTCATATGATGATTAACTTCATTCACAAGTATAATAAGGGCAATATAAACAATGTTAAGAACAGTTAAGTGGCAAGAAATGATATAATACAGATAAAGAAAATGAGATTATGGCCTTGTCAGATTCGATCTCAGGTACCTCAGAGAGTTGACACTCATGCTGGTTATCTGGCTGAAGATGGACTGAAATTGCTATTAGGAGGCTGTTCTGCATGGAAACCAAAATGACATCAAGCTTCAATAATTCAATTATAGGGAAGGCTTAGTGTGATGGGTTTGTTTGCAGTACAGCACAAGAAGAGTTCTGGTTGGTATCTTAATTGCTGCTTTAAGATAATAAAGAAAACAAAAAAGGGGGGAAAAAAGAAGAAAATTCAAAGTTTCTTCGTATTTGTTCCAAAACACAAAGCAATAAAAGATAACATGGCAAAGTCCAACATGAGCATTCGATGGCTACACAAAGAGGGCTTTGTGTGGGAAAACATCACAAGGTAGGCGGTTAAGGGCTGGGATAATACCCAGTGGATTAAAAAGAAAGGAACACAGCTCAGATAGCAGCAAGGTGAGACAGATATAGTGGTGCTTTCTTTGTCTTAGGACACTTGGGATTTTGATGAGTAAAAAACCATCATCCTTTCACACTGAAGCAAGTAAGAAACAGTTTCAGGAAGAATGATGGGTAGTGACAGCAAATTGTTGGCAAATGAAGCTAATGAACAGTCAGTTCCTCTCCCAAAGGAACCCTAGGAGCCCAAGGGGGTCACGCATATAAGCAGGACAAGCCAAGGCTGCTGCACTTCCAACCTTGGGAACTGCCCTTCACCTCCATGTCAGAAGACTCCAGAAAGAAAATCAAACCATGCAGCCATGCTTCCCTGAGCCATACTGTGAGGAGCTGAGACATCCTGTCCCAATGAAATACAACCAGGCTAATTGGATTGTCGATTGAATTTGACTTAATTGTTTAAATGGCAAACAGATTTCATTCTGCTGCATCCCTGAAACCCAGTGTCTTTAAGCTTGGCCTTACATATGAAAATAGAGGTAAATGAGGTTAGGGGAACTCATGCTGTGTACCTGATTCCATGACTGGCTGATTATTCTACATGCTTGATGCCTGCTATCAGGGTTATCACTGGATAAAAGCATTTCTTCTCCTTCAAATAAATGCCATTTGGTGGCAAAGAACTAGGACTTGTTTGTCTATAAATTATCCCACCCCTGGACTAAGCTTTTAAACTTTTGATGGCAGCATTAATTTTTGTTGCTATGGCAACACTCGACAAAAGCAAGGTTAGGTTTCTTGTAGCTCATAGTTTGAGGCTCCAGTCTCTCATGGTTGAAAAGGCAGCAAGAACATGAGGTAGTTGGCCACACTGCAACCACAATCAGGAAGTTGAAGCTTACATTCTCATTTTTCTTCAGTGCAGGACCCCAACCAATGGCATAGTGCTGTGCGCAGTTAGTATGGTTCTTCCCACCTCAACTAGCTTAATCTAGAAACTTTTTCACTAACATGCCCAGCAGTATGTCTCTTAGGTAATTCTAGGTCTTACCAAGTTGACAATGAATATTAACCATCAGGATGAATGGATAATGGAAAAATATCCCATTAAGGATCAGGAAAGTCCAGGAAGAAAATAATACTGAAGTAAGGAAACAAAACGAAACCAGTTTTGAACTTGAGCATGGCAGGGTGTCAAAGACATATAACCAAGGCTATGAGTGTGCACATGCAATTTTGTTCTTGGGGATATTAAATTGATTCTCATATTATATCTTTGCATTCCCAAATGTTATATATTAGATTTTGAAATAGGAGGAACACAACACTATAATATTGTAGAATCTCCCCCACCAAGTCTCAACAGCCTGTTGAGGTTTCTGTTTTTCCTGTATGTTACTGATGTTTCTGCCACTGTGACAATATACCTAAGACAAAAGAGTTCTAATGAAGAATACTATGGAATAATTCTTCTGTACACTTTGTAAATTACCCTATGATTGATTTAATAAAGAAGCTGTGTGACTAATAACTGGACAGAATGAGTTAGGTGGGAAAATCAGACTAAGAACACTAAGAAGAAGAAAGGTAGAGTCAAAGGAGATGCAATGAGGTACAGAAGAAGCAGAATGTATAGGAGGAGAGGTAACAGGCATGAGTCATGTGGCACAATGTAGATGAAGAGAAATGGGTTAATTTAGGTTGTCAGAGCTGGCTAGAGACAAGCCTAAGCTATCAGCCAACCATTTATAGTTAATATTAAGTCTCTATACATTTATTTGGGAGTGGTGGCTGGGACACAGAGAAACTCTGCCCACAAGAGACAGAATTTTTTGTTCTAGTTCACAGCACATAGCTGTTTGGCCTGCTGGTTTTGATTCATGATGGAGCGGAGATCATGCTAGAAGTAGGTAACAGAGGAAAGCTGCTTGTTTCATGGTAACCAGGAAGCAGAAACATAGAAGAGCCAGTGTTAGACCTCAGGTACTCCAGTGCTGTTGTCTCACAGGGTCGCACACCCCTGGGAATATCTCCCCTCAGATTCTGTTAGGAAGAGCAAATGAGCCACCCACTGTTCTCACAAGAGTGAAATATTTTCTCTTTTCTGTCTGAACTTAACCACCTGCCACTGAGATTCAAGGCAGCTTTGGCTGCAATCATATAGACATCCCAACTCTCAATTAAGTGCCTCTGTGACTGTTATAATATGGTAAAAATGG
The DNA here is from genome assembly GCA_004025045.1 of Sigmodon hispidus. Taxonomy (NCBI): domain Eukaryota; kingdom Metazoa; phylum Chordata; class Mammalia; order Rodentia; family Cricetidae; genus Sigmodon; species Sigmodon hispidus. Next base: position 3,998 of record PVIH01004327.1, read on the forward strand.
CATTTCTTGTAACATAAGTCACTTATTAACTAAGTCTGCTTTCTTGAGACTACCCCATCTCTTGGAAACCTTAAAAGTAAAGACTTCCTTGGTCTGCAAGGCCTAAGAGGCTACCTCAGAGTCCTTCTGTGTGTAGTCAGTCTTATCAACATTTTGCTCGGAAAAAGATCATTCCTCACCATGTTTCTTTAAAATCCCAATTCTCTCCCTCTCTTAAAATTATCTAAGAGTTGGAGAAAATTATATCCAACAGTATCCTCTTTAAGGGCATGATTCTGCCTCATAGCTTATCTTGCTAGGTCCTGTCTTCTGAAAAACTTGCCAATTGATAGAGCTTCCAACTAAGCAGAGATAGAGGTTTGGGGAAATTCTAATGAACAATTAAGCTGTTGGAGGAGAGTCTCCTAGAGCAAATAGTAATAATATTGAGGGCTAGGAAGATAGCTCTGTTAATAAATTATTTGCCTCACACAATAAGGACCAGTACCCATGTAAAAAGCCAGGCATAGTTGTGAACACCTATAATCCCAACACTAGGGACATAAGATAGCAGATGAAGCTTGCTAGCCAGCTGCTTCTAGGTCTTGACAGTTCCTTTCAGGGACGGGGCAAGAAGATACAAAGTCAATGGTACAGACCCTGGGAGTCAGTTGAAAATGACTAACTCATATATTCAACAATAGGAAGAGCCTTATATACCCTACCTCCAGCACCCAGACTGTGTCATAATTTGGTGATATTACATGACTGTCCTTCATTGGCTGGGCATGATCAGGAGATCTGAGCAGCAGCTGTTGCTAAGCCCTTAGGCAGATTCCAGGTTGGCTCATAAGGAAATATACTATGTGTATGCCTTGGCAACTGGTTTGAGCCAATTTCCTTGGCCCTACGGGCCTGTCCTATTACAGCCAGCCAACCTAGGTGAATGACTGAGCCTCATGTTCAGGGAGGATTTGTTATAAAAAGTAAGGTGGAGAGCAACTAAAAAAATTACCTAATCTCAACTGCTGGCTTCTACATGTTTGCACAAATGAGTGTGTGTGTGTGTGTGTGTGTGTGTGTGTGTGTGTGCGCGCGCATACACACACACACACAGATAGACAGAGACATGGAGAGGAGAGAGAGACAGGTAATGCTATTATAATATCTCACTCTGGCCTCCTCTCGGCCCCTAGTTTTTGAAGTCTCTATATATTTATTTGTTGAATTTCTCTAGGAAGCCCTAGCTGTCCTGGAACCAGCTTTAGCCTCCAATTTAGAGAGCTAATCAGCTCTTGCTTCAAATTCAGTGATCCAATGCCTCAGCCTCCTGAATGCTGGGATTAAAGATGTATGCCACTACCTTCTGGGACACATTAATTCTCCATATATTAATTTAAAGCAAACACAAGAGTATAGTGAAAAATATAGGCAGAACTTATTATAGAATACCTTGAGACATGCTCAAGCATGATGGTTGGCTGTGACCAATGGGGCCATTGCAGAAGAAAACACTGCTAAGTTGATACTTCATGTCACCTTGAGTTCCCAATGGCCAGGAAGACATTGGTGTTCTCCTACAGGCTGAGATGGGCTTTGCACTACTTTCAGAAGCCTCTATAACAGAGAGCTTTTTGAAATGCAATTTCTTGTTCAGGTGATTGTCAGCCCATTTGGATTTACTCTTAAGTGGTGTGGGAGTCTTTATGTATGCTGTAAATATGCTTTATTACCATTGGTTAACAAAGAAGCTGTTTTGTTTTATGAAAAGGCAGGTTAGAGGCAGGTGGAAAATCCAAGCAAAGATAAAGACAAAGAAGGGCGGAGTCAGAGAGAGATTTCAGAGGATGCAGAGAAAGGAAAATGAAAATGCTGCTCTGAGTAAAAGGTCCCAAGCCACATGGCTAAATATAAATAAAAAAATATGGGTTAACTTAAATGAAAGAGTTAGATAGTACTATGTCTGAGCCATAGGCTAAGCAGCTTATAATTAATATAAGTCTTTGTGTGATTATTTGGGACTAAGTGGCTGTGAAAGTGCAAGTCTGGACCTCAGAGCTAGGCCTGGCCAGAAACTTCTGACAGCAAATGGTATTCCAATGTGGTGCATGTACATCCATATAACGCCTAAAAAAGGGTTATACTACACAGAAACAGAGCCCCAAACAGCCTCCTACTTGTATCACTCAAATGGGCCTTGGTACAGATGTTTGAGCTACAAGAATTTATTCTTGAGCTTCAACAAGATGTGTTCCCCAAAGTCTCACAGGATCCTTGATGCAAGCATGAACATATAACAGATTTAAGGTTTCTGTTTATATAGATTAAAGGGGAACAGAGTCAAAGACTGCCTCTTGGTAGTAGCATCTCCTTGGGAGATCTGTGTTTGCTGGTGGTGAGCAGAGGTACCGTTCCTTTATGAGAGGCTTCCTGACTCAGCTTTAGCAGCAAAGTCCCCAATGCTCTTTAAGAGGCTCTGCTGCTAAACATTTAAATGGTGTTTATGAGCAGTGAGTGGGTAGCAGTGCTCTAGTTGGTGGCAGTGTGGACCCTAAAATTCCCCAGAGTTGGGGTGGTAAACATGGTTCCTGCCAGTACCTCTGTCATGAAACTAAGCTCTCCAAGTCCAAGGATCTGGGTGGAGCAAGCCATCATAGTTGAACCTTTGATTCTTACCATGACTTAGCAGATTAATGTGCAGAAAAAGAGAAATACAGTAAAGACAGATTCAGAAAAACAACAACAAACCTTTAAATAGTTTACAGCGTGTTAAAAATATATGTAGGCTTGGGGGCAGAAACGAAAAGGGGTAAAGGATAGAGAAAGTCCTTAGAAAATAAATACACACACACACACACACACACACACACACACACATATGAATTGTTTGACTACTGAGGAAGAAGCTAGAGCTGCTAAGAGACATTTGATTATAAAAGCTGCTGGATTAATTCAACCTATATATTTTCTAAATGCCTTGACTTCAAAATTGAAGTTAAAAGATATATTACTTTGGAGAAGAGGTTTTCTGTTTATTTTATTTCCACAGAAAATTAGAGGTTGTGGATTCATTATGGGAAAAATAACAACAAAAAAAAACATGTCTGATCAAGGAAGACCTTCTGAAAAACTGCAGATGGGAACAGATGGTTCAGAGGGCTCAACATTTCAGGGCATCTTTGTTGCAGTTTTCTCTGAGCTCTGCATCCAGAACAGCTTCAAAGAGACTGGCTGACATGACTTAGCTCACAGAATACTCCAATAAAGACTTGATCATAATTGTGAATTTTCTCAGGATCTTCATTAGATTACCAGCATCCCCAATCAGGAGGAAGTAATCTAGAAAACTATGCCTACATTTCCAAAAAAATAGATTATGAATGTTTACCTTTGTTTAGAGGGTTTGGTTATTGGCTGTAGTCATTTTCTTTCTAAAGAGTAAAAGCGGATATAGATATGATAAGATAAAAAGGTAGATTATTGAATCTATTTTTAAAAAGCAACTAATTGTTTTAAATATTTTACATTAATATGGATTTTGGTTTATTGATATAAGTTTAAGATTAATTTTTGTTATACTATATATATTTTATTTTTGTTTAAGGTATTATGTTTATGCAATTCATTTAAAATTGTAATGTATCATTAAGAAATACAGGTTAATAGTCATCTGTGATAATCAAACTTAAAGTCATGTTAGTTAGGTCTTTTAGATATACAAAGATATATTTCACTGAGATAGGTAATCTTCAAATACTTCAAAGACCTACAGAATATGGCACTTAAATGTTTTAAGAACTTAGGCTTTTCTACATAGTGAGACATGTTTGCTCCTGACAGCTCCAATCTACTTCAAGAGGATGATGGGCATCAAAGAAACTACTCTTGCATTGACTTGACAGTATGCTATATAAATTGAACATTTTCATAGGAAAATGACCACTGAACATTTCCAGAAAAAGCTGAGATGGTCCTTCAGGCTCCTGCTTCACAACAAAAAAAACTGCCAGACATTCTACAGGACACAGGAAGAAGTTACTGACAAATCTTGTCAAAATGGGAAAAACAGTTCTTCAAATTCCTTGCTTCACTAAAAGTTATGCCAGATATACTAGGCCTGTAGGCTGAAGATGGATGCCCCAACATTACAAAAAACTTTAGGTTACTGTCCTGGCAACCAGATGTCTCTGTTATTTTCAGAATTTGGAAGTTGCTTATAATGCATTTCCATTATACTCAGATAATATTATGTCCTTCAGTGGTGTTTGATGGAGTTGGAGACTAGATAGTTATAATTATATCTCTTCTTAGTTATGATAAAAGGTAAATTATATATGAAACTTTAGCCTCACAGAGATGAGATAGATAATAGAATGTTTTTTAAAATTTTGCTAAATACATATAGAACAGATACTGTATAATTCTTGCTTGATATATGTTTTGCTATATATAATTTTACTTTGTAAAAACTGAAATCTTCCTTTTTAATTAGACAAAAAAAGGAAAAGTGATGTGGAATGTCTTTCTGGTTGCTGTAAGTATGCTTTATTCCCATTGGAAATAAAAAAGGGATTTTTCCTTGTGGCAAAGCAGCTTAGAGGCAGGCAGAAAATCCAAGCAGAAATAAAAACAAAGAAGGACAGAGTCAGAAAGAGATGCCAGAAGACACAGAGGAAGGAAGATGAGGATGCTGCTCTGAGAAAAGGTACAAAGCCACGTGGCTAAAGATAGATAAAAAACTATGGGCTAACTTAAACCATAAGAGCTAGATAGTAATATGCCTGAGCCATAGGCCAGTCAGCTTGTAATTAATATATGCCTTTGTGTGATTATTTGGGACTAAACAGCTGTGGGTCTTGACCTTGGGGCTAGCCCAGGCCAGGAACTTCTGACAACATTGAAGAGAGTGGACAAACTGTATATTTTTTATATTTAGCAGAAAGCTGTTAGACAGTCATGTTTTTCCATTCAGGGCCATAGAGACAGCACAGATTCTATTGTAGATTTTCATTTGTTTGTTTGTTTTTAAAGATTTTATTTTTATTTATGTGCAAATACTATTTAGGTTTTATATTGCTGTCATGAAAAATCATGACCAAAGGCAACATCAGCTTACAACTCCACATCATGATCTCTCGTTGAAGGAAGTCAGAACAGGACTCAAGGAACCTGGCAGCAGGAACTGAAGGCAGAGACCATGGAGGAGTGCTGCTTGCTAGCTTGTTTCTCGTGGCTTACTCAACGTGCTTTCTTATACAGCCTAGACCAACTGCTCAGGAGAGGCACTTTTCACAATGAACTGTGCCCTCTCACATTAATCAACAAAGAAAAATGCGCCTACAGTTGCCCACAGTCCATCTTGATGACAGTGTTTTTTCAATTAAAGTTCCTTTATCCAAAATAACTCTATCTTGTGTCAAGTTGACATAAAAGTAGCCCGCATCATTGACTCCTTGTCTACTTAAAACACAAACATATTATTAGTAAACCATAAACTTTCCTTTTTTGTTTATCCTCAAGATCTTATATTATTGCTAAGATTACAATATAAAACATTCCAGCTTTTAAAAGTCTTTAGAAATTCAAACACTTTAAAAGTACAGTCTCTTTAAAACATCCAAAATCTCTTTCAAAGTTCAAGCTTCTCTAAAATATCCGAAGTTCCTATAATATTCATAGTCTTTCTAAAATATACATACTTCCTGTAAAACTCCAACGACTCTTTAAAAGTTCAAAGTCTCTTAACTGTGGGCTTCTGTATAATAATAATAAAAAAATACTTTCTTCCTTTAAGAGAGAATAGCTAGTCAAATCAAAGGAAAGCCAAAGTTCAACAATATAAAAGGTTTAGTTCTTGACATCTGGTCCCCACTCTTGATCCTCTAGGCTTCAAAGGCCCTTGGCAGAGGCACTTTCCTTGATACGCCACCCACTATACACGTATCTTGTCTCCTTGACTCAAGGTGGCTCCACTCCATACTTGCTACCGTCCTTTGTTGCTATCCTATGCTACTGGTATTTCCAATATGTTTGAGTTGCTGTGGCAACTCACTTACCCTTCACAAATAGCTTCCCTTAGACACTCTTTATGGATTCTAGCCCTTCCATATGTTATCAATCCTCAACTTCTCTCTGCAATGCCTTTAATCCTGGGGTTTATATTGCAACTCAGTCTGTATCAGAGGCCTCTCTCATCTCACTGTGAAAACCTCCTCTCTCTATGGTCCCTTCATGCCTTCAAAAACCAGTGTTATTTGTGTGGCTCTTTCACATTACCAAGTTTGGCTGCCAGTATGGATGCAGCCTAGGCTACTCCTGGACTATAGCTTCTGTGTGCTGACCCTGAGGAAACATCACTAGAATATTTCCCTTCAGTTATGCTGGTTTCTTCTTAATCGACACTCGTTTTGTGATTCCAGCTGACCAGCATCAATTGTCATACTAAAGTAAAGGTTTCACTTCAGTGATGCAGGTCCTTTATTAATCACAGTTGATTCTTCACTCCTTAATGACCAGACACACAAATGGCCCAGTTAGAGTCTGTTCTTCCCCCTGAAAGTTCACTAGCCAGGCTTTCATCATCTTCATTTCTCTTAGTATTCTTATCTTCCAAGCTCTGAGCATCCATGCCTTTTCTAGACCAAAGTTCAGATGCTATGACAATCCTCTCTAAAGCACATAGTCAGGTCTGACACTCCTGGCACCAATTTATTTCTTAATCAGAGTTGCTATTGCTATGATAAACATATGATCAAAAGAATTGGGAGGAAAGAGTTTTGTCTAACCTTACAGCTTTCAGTCTATCATCCAAGACAGGAACCTAGGGGAAAAAATGAAGCAAAATCATAGAGGAGTTCCCATGGCTTGCTCATCCTAAATTCTTATAGTACCTAAGACCACAATCCCAGGTGACATTGCTCACAGAGACCTAGATTCTCCCACATCAATCAGTGAGTAAGAACATGCTCTAAAGCAATTTTCTCAGTTGAGGTTCCCTCTTCCAAAAGGACTCTATATTATTTCAAGTTGACATAAAAATTGCCGGGAGAGGTGGTCATGAGCTACCTACTGTGGGTCATGGGAAACAAACCCCATTCTTCTGAAAGTACAACACATACTCTTTGCCTCTGAGCCATCTCTTTAGCTCCTCAGATCTCATTATTTTGATCAAAATTCTTTTAATAGCGTGTGCAGAGAAAATTAAAGAAAAAAAGCTTTAAAATCTATGCAAATAGTTCCGCTATATGATGTGGAAATAGCATCTCCATCTTTCCATTTTGTTTTTGAGATAGGGTCTCATGAGCTCCAGATTACCCCAGATTCTTTGTGTGTAAAGGAATGACCTCAAACTTCCAATTTTCATACTTCCAAGTACTGGGAAATGTGTTACCATGTCTGGTTTATATAGTTCTAGGTATGTGTGGTAGTTTGAATAAGGATGTCTCCCACAGGCTCAAAGATTTGAATGCTTTGTCACCAAGGAATGATACTATTAAAAGGTGTGGCTTTGTTGGAGTAGGTGTGGTTTTGCTAGAGTAAGTATGTCACTGGGGTGGGCTTTGACTTCCTCAAACTAGGCTCTCTCTCTCTCTCTCTCTCTCTCTCTCTCTCTCTCTCTCTCTCTCTGCCTGTAGATCCATATGTAGAACTCTTTGATGGCTCTCCATGCTTGTATGCCACCATGATACCCACCATATTGATAATGGACTAAACTTATGAAACTGTAAGCTGGGTGAAACTGAAAGTAAATGCTTACCTTTATAAGAGTTGCTGTGGTCATAGTGTTTCTTCACAGCAATAAAACACGGGACTAAGGCAGTATGGAATCTTGTCAATACCAGCCAAACACTCTACTAGCTAAGTTATATCTGCAGCCCATAGTCTTCACTTATTGGGGCTCAATAAAACTTTACTATAACCAACTTTCTCACCTTTTTCTAATATTTAGTTATTCTTCCACATGGTATTTCAGATTCTAAGAATAATTGTAATAATTTCCCTTCTTTAAAATGAGTGTGTTTCTGGGTGCATATGAGGCTGATTATAAGGAAGGGGTCCATTCTTGATTACCTTAATACCTACTGATTTCTAGCTAGCCACCTAATAACATCAAGCCGATGCTCTTAGAATCCAACCATAGGACCAGGAGTTTGCAGAAAGAGGTTTTACAGAGGATTGACTGTCAGAAAAGGATGGAGAGAAACTCTAGCCTCTCTCCTCTATCAGCTGGGGTAGGGATTGGAGGAAAGAGAGGGTTGTAGAAGCTCTTGTTGCTTATATGAAGATGATGAATGGTTAGGAGTCTTAGAGGCAGGCTTGATGACTGTCATGTCCTATCCTGGGTGACATATTTCCTTTTATATTTTGCAGAAGTGATAGTCCTTGTCTAGGGTGTTGGCTGACTTCATTCCTTGGCACAAACAACTGAATGACTTGGGGAAGGCAGAAGACCAAGCCAGAAAGAAAGGGAAAGTAAGAGTTTTGTTCATTCAGGACTGGAGAAGCCTGAAGCAGGGGGTGTGCTACACAGATGCTGGTCTGGGTATTTTATAGGCCCCCTGGTTCCTCCCCTTTTCCATATTGGTTCTGTTTAAAAACACACCCCAAGCCTTCCTACTTTTTCTTCTTGCAGAGTCTTCTGGGAACAGGAGGCAGCCATTTCAGGGAGATTATATTTTTCTTCCCATGGCTATCTATGTCCCTCTACCCCTATTTCAAGGGGATCTCAATCTCATAACCACAAAATGTTATTTTTAGACCAACAGGCTGTAGTTGCTCATGCACAGTCTTAGTTTAGGCTAAGCCAACAACTAACAGACACTATTTTAACTCCATCAAGAGATTGGGGAGATGACTAGTTGGTAAGAGTATGTACTGTTCTTTCAGAGGATCCAAGTTTAGTTCTTAATACTGATGTTAGGTGGCTTACAACTACCCATAACTCTAGATACTGGAAACCTTATGCTCTTTTCTGGCCTCCAAGGACAAGTGCATGCATGTGCACCTCCATTCACATATACAAACCCTCATGCAGACAGATACATAAGCCTAATCTTTTTAAATCTATAAAATAAATAAATAAAGTTGTCATTTTATCTCAATTTATTTTCACTTCATTTGGCAACACATTATTAAAACAATAATAATGATGATAACAATAATTATCATTTGTTAGGCATCTACATTATACTCACCTTGGTGTGTAGTTTTTATAAGAATATTTGGCAAGCAAGGACATATGCTTTTCCCCACACTCAGCCTCTGAATGGACAGCATGAACCAGAACCTCAGGCCTCCATTAACACCTCTGGCTCTCTTCAGCCCTCATTAGTATGCCACACTTTCCCAGGCAATCTCTTGGTAGGTCATGATTGAATGGCTCGTTATGGAAATTTCCAACAGATTTATCAGCACATCTATGAAAATTATCAAAAGAGTACATTCTAAAACTATTTGTACTCTTGGGTTTTTGCTTTATGATACCCACCCAACCTTGCAAAGCTCTAGTTTAAAGGTTACCTTAAGTGAGACTTGAAATTTTCAGTAAAATACAGTCTTCCCTTCTCCCCAGGGGTTCCTCATGGTAAACTACAAACATGACTAGGTCTCATCAAAAGCTCTCATTCACAGACTATGGGTGTGGCTCAGGTGATGGAGTGCCAACCTAGCATTCACAAAGCCCTGAGTTTTATCTCCAGCATCTCAAAAACCCGGCATTGGGGTGCAGGCCTGTCATTTGGTACTTGGTAGGTGGAGGCAGGAGGATCAGAGGTCCCAGGTCATCCCCAGCTACATAGTAAGATAGAGACCAACATGTAGAATACATTAGTTCCAGTCCCGGGGGCGGGGAACCCTCATATTGGCAGCATGAGACACACCCACAGCATGGGACATCTCCTTAAGGGCATTGAGAGGAAGACTTCTGGGAGAGATTTGAACGGAAATCAAGCTTTGTGAATTTAACGCAAACCCCAAATCGCTACAATAAAACCAACACCTGAAAGTTAGCCCACCCAGGCAATTTTCTGTTGCATTAGAAACAAGGCTGTGTGATTATGTAACTGGAAATTGACTCTGCAAAATCACTATAATTGCAGCATCTGACAAGTACATGACACAAGGAACAGTGAACTCCCTTTAAATGAATACCTTGTACAGAAAAGATGGAACTAGATGCGCAGGACAAACTTGCCGGTTTTTGCTGACGACTGCCCTTTGTAAAGATGCTCTTAGCAGCACTTCGTTTTAAAAAGCATCAATGTTCTCTTTGTTTCTAGCCTGTTTGCTGCCTGGTACAATTACAGAGTAGATTAAGTTGAGAGCCACGGCATGCATTATGCTACTGGTCCTAGTGTAAGCCTTCCTTGGGCTTGTAAGAAAACTTCTTTTTAGATCCATGTTTCACACTATTGGAGCTTTCCCAAACATTATCCCTTTGGGGCTAAACTTTTTTATTTCTTCCTTTGAAGCCAAATACATATATTATTCTTCTTTGGAACAGAAGAAAAAGATTGCCTACAGCTGCCTCTGAGTAACTGGTGAATTAAATCAAAACAGCTATTTCCATTGTAAAATATTTCATTTTATAATCTCTGCAAAACTCAGTGAATAAAAGTTACTACAACAAAAACTCATTATACTTAAAGATAAGTAAAAGACTGATTTATTATTCTATTCTGATTATTTTGATTTCATGGCTAGAGAAAAATAAACAGAATATAGCCCCAACTCATGAGAATAAGAAAATCAGTTCAGTAAATCAGTTTATTGACACCTATTTCCTAATTGTTTAGTATGCGAACCTCTGGCATTACTAGTGATGAGCTCTCCATGGCTTCTGCAGGAGAGGTGCCATTTTTCAGATGAAAATATTGAGGCACAAAGTGACACAAATTAGAAAAAACAACAGATAATGTTAATATTTTTAGACAATACAAAATAATATTATTAATTCAATGACATTTGCTCAGCACCTATTGAATGCCATTGGGACTACAGGTCAGGCAGAGAGATCTGGTCCCTATTTTTCAAGACCTTATAAGCACTTCAAGTGCAGAGGCCTAGAGACCTATCAGTTGAAGAATGTGGATGCTCCTTAATTCTAGGCTTAGTTAAAAGCCACAGTTGTATTATATAGAAGGGCAGGGGGCAGGAGCCATTCTGTGATGTGGTAAAGAAACAGCTAATGTTGTGAAGGGAAAAGGAATTAGAAATGGGAACCAAGTGTCTAAACACCCTATGATCTGTTAATTAAAAAGGCATAACTGCCTGAAGGGAAAGGCAGCTAGTCCAGTCTGTGATATTCAGCGGTTGCTTCTAGGTGTCTACAGTTGGATGGCTAGACATGCACACATGGAAGAAATGGAGAGGAGAGAGGAGAGAGAGAGAGAGAGAGAGAGAGAGAGAGAGAGAGAGAGAGAGAGAGAGAGAGAGAGAGAGAACAAAACAAGTTTCTTCCCTTTATCCCAGCAAAACCCTTCTTTTTCCTCTTTTCTATTACTGATTTCTAGGATAAAAGAAAGAATTCTGCTGAGGATGAACATTTCCAAATCAATTACTGTGGTGGTGGTTTGTACATGAAGTGGGACCTACAGGCTGGTATATGAAACACTTAGTCCCAGCTTTCGGGGTGCTCTTGGAAGGTGATAACCTTTAGGGGGTGGGGCCTTCCTGGAGTCATTGGGGAGGGTCTCTAGGCTTAATTTCTGGTCTGCTCACTCCTTAGCCATTCTTTGCTTCACCTCCTTGTGTAAGTTGCTTCCTATCAGAAATAGGAAAACAGAAATGAGGAAAAAAAAAGTAACTAATATGCATACCTGATCTAAATCCTTCTCTAAATCCCTGTATCCACTACACCATTTCCTCTGTATCGAGCTGTAGCAAAAACCAGAATAATTAGATTAGTGTATGGTCAGTACAAGAACTTTGCGGTATGACTAAAATTAATGCAGAGTGTCATATCAGAACTCTAGCCGAAGAATTAATTTCAGTGTTGAAGATGCCATGAGGATCATACATTTGAAGAGGCCTGGGAATACACTTTATTAGCAGAGGACTTCAAATCAGAAATGGAACTAAGATAAAACATTAAAAAAAAACTACTTACTAAACAGGAAGCCCTCCCCCACAGGAGAGCCATTGGATGCAGAATGGTTATCCTGCTCAGAAGCAAGAATAGAAACCAAGTAAGACACTTTCCTTTTTATTTCCCAGAGAAGAGCATTCATTGTGTGAATGGAAGCCCTTTAGGTCAGAGACCCCCTTCTGTCTGATGAGAAAGATATTCACAAAGGTGATGAATTAACACTGAAGGTGATCTCTAACAGAGTAAGCAGAGATGTTGAAAGAAGCCATTCCCTTTAAGGCAAGTGTAACTACTGCTTCCTAATATCTTACAGTTTTGAAATAAATATCAGCTATTTATTAATAAATACAACATCCCACCCACAAATAGGAACATACAAAGCAAAAACCACTGTTACACGAATTTTGATTGTAATGAAAGAGACTCAGAGCCAGATATCAGGGAAAGGCTGAAATACCAGAGAGGAAGCACCACAGTCAAATCTCACCCAGCTGTTTTCCAGCTTCCTCAGCCTCACTCCTGGTTGCTTCTAATTGCTGCTGTTTTCCTAAGCCTGCCTTAAATACCCTTCTTGCCAGCTGTATCCCATCCAGGTTAGGATTAAAGGGAGCTACTCTATTTAGTAGTCAGTCTTGAACTCACAGAAACACAGAAAGTTCTCTATCTCTGGTGAGTTATGGGATTAAAGGTGTAGGTCACCACTCTGGCTTTCCTTGTGCTGGAATTAAAGGTGTGTGGCATTGAAGCCCAGCTATTTGGCCTAGTACTCAAGGATCAAGAACTTCCTGAGCTATGGTCTGCTAGTTTGACTGTGGGTTGAACTCTTGATATTCCAGGTTTTATTAAATATGTAACACATTACTACGGACCATCTGTGCTGGGTTCTGAGTAACCCACTTCACAGCTGACCAGGGCCATTCAACAAAGTTTAAAGGTAAGACATCTTTAAACAAGACCCATTTATTTTATATCATGGTCTTTTGTTCCTTGTGCTTAAAATGGTGCTAGTATTTAGTAGAATTAGCATTCATTGAATGTATTAAGTACAAAAATGCAACATTAGGAAGCATTATAGACCCTGCTAGAACTGTACAGATGGCAAAGTTCATGGTGGAATAATTGGGTGGAACCACTAGCCAGAGTGGAAAGGCTCATCGGACACAAATGTAAGGACAGAGATGTAAGACGTAACTCACTTCTCCTGAGAAGCCTCGCATACATTGTATGTTTGAGGAAAGCCTTAATGGTTTCCCTGGTCAGGCCCACAATGATTTGTTCCTAGCAAGAAGCAGATCCCAAGGATGGAGTCAAATGAGTAACACAGCCTGCCCATCCCAGCTACCACCAAGCTAGTAGTGATCAGCTTAGACTGTATGTAAGGATGTGATCTGGTTGACATACGTCTTGATGGAATGTGTTCAGCTATAGTGAACAATATGGAAGCAAGTTGACAATGGGACCCAAGATCTGCCACAGGCAAAGGTTCTCCTTGTGTGATGGAATTCGAGGTGTCCTGAGAGGACTATTTTCCAAAAATATGTTCTCCAGATTCCCTCATTTCTTCTGAAAGTTTACTTTGTGAAGTGACAAGATCGAGTGAGCACTGCATTTGACACGGGATAGTTCACTTTTACTGTCAATGTTATTGTATTGAGAAATGTTTGGGTGTGATTTGCATCTCTGGGCATGTGTTACTACTACCAACATATCAGTATGTAAAATCATACTGGAAACAAAGCTGTGAGAGATTCTCTAGATTCTGGATATTTCTATGAAGGATCATTTACATTAGATTAATGAATGTTGAAAGCTTTATCTTAATTATGTGAGGGATCATTCCAGGGCTAGGGTCCTGTTCTGGATAAAAAGGAGAAACTGAACTGAGCATCAGCCTTCATCTGTCTCAGCTCCTGGGCAGTTTCCAGCTCCTGCTGTTATGTGTTTGCCACCATCATGGACTTCCCATTGAACTGGACCATGAGAATAACCATTTCTTCTTTAAATTGTCCTCAGGCATTTGTCTCTGCAACCTGTAAAGTAGCCATTTGTCCGAGTTTGCTTGCCATTGCTATGATAAAACAGAGACCCAAAGTAACTTTGGGAGGAAAAGTGTATTTGGATCACACATACTGATGATAGTTGATCACTGAAAGAAGTCAGAGCAGGAAGCCACGCAGGAATAGAGGCAGGGATCTTAGAGGAAAGCTGTTTACTGACTAGTTCATGGATTTAAATGCTTAGTCATCTGAGAGTGGCAATTCTTGAGGATTAGTGAATGTGGCCTTGTTGGAGGCCATCACAGGGGATGGGCTTCGAGGCTCCAACAACCCAAGGCAGGCCTGATTTCTTTTCTCCTGCTGCCTAAGGATCCAGATACAGAGCTCTCAGCTCCTTCTCCAGCACTATGTCTACCTTGTGTGTTCATAGTTCTCACCACTATTGTCTAAACCTCTGAAACTGTAAGCCAGTCCCAATTAAATGCTTAGTTTTATAAGAATTGACATGGTCATGGTGACTTTTCACAGCAATAGAACACTTACTAAGATGGGACAAAGAATGAAAGGTTATGGCTTAAAAGTGATGTATTTGGATATGAAGTTGACAAGGGTGGGCTTGTGATGTGGATACTAACATGAGCTAAACTCACTTAGGAGACAAATGTCTGAACAGAACTTTCTAGACTAGGTTAGCTTTTAGATAAGGTTAATTGAGACGGGAAGATCTACCCTAAATGCGATTAGCGTCATCCCATAAGATGGGGTTCAGACTGAGTAAATGGAGAAAACTTGGCATAAACATCAATTGCTCTCCACTTCCTGCCTTTGGGCAGATTGTAATGAGGAGCCTCCCATTCCTGCCTCCACATCTACCTGGCCATGATGGATTTCCCTTCAAAGTGTGAGCTACAGTACGCCATTCTATCCATCAGCTGCTTTTACCAGACATTTTCTCCCAGCAACAAGGAAAGTAATTATTACAGAGTTTCTGTGAGGGTGTCTCCAAACCATTATATTGTGAGAGGTTGGCTACTAAATACTTTAATCCACTGATGGACTGAAACACATGAGTAGGCTACTGTAAGGAACTGTGCAGGGTTGCTAGGGGTGTATGGAAAGACGGAATACTTCCTGTTGCTGTCCTGCTCTGTTTTCTGTCTATCATGATGTGAGCTGTTCCACCTTGCCCTGTCTGCCATGATGAACTGAAACCATGTGTGAAGTAAATCTTTTCCCTTTCTGTTTATGTCAAACATCCTGTCTCAGAAATGTAGAACATAACTAACCAAGCCATCAAAATACCTGATGCCAAATATTCTGGAATGCCAGCAATGTAAACTCAGACAAACCCTTTACCTCTGCATACTTTAATTCATAATATTTGAGAATATTTTATGTACTCTTTTTGCAGAGGGCATTTTCTATTTAGTATTATTAAGTATGGGTGAGATAGAATGTGAAGTCTCTGACCCATGCTGGTTTATTCAAGCCTTATTACTATTATCAGGAATTCCCTCCTTGAGATGACAGTCTGGGTTGCTTAGGCTCTATGCAAAGGTTTGAAAGGGGTCAATGCTGAGCTGGCACCTTAGCCAGGAGTCCTCATTAGCAACCAGGAAGAAAATATAAGTACAGACAGGCCATGAGTGATTGAGAGTCGGATAAGATATTTTGTGTGTGTGTGTGTGTGTGTGTGTGTGTGTGTGTGTGTGTATGAGTGTGCATTCACACAGATGTGCATTTGTGTGTGCTGGTGTTGGTCAAAGCCACAAGTGCCTCTCTTGATCATTCTGCACCTTATATTTTTTTTAAAGATTTATTTATTATACATTATACAGAAGAGGGCACCAGATGTCAACATAGATGGCTGTGAGCCACCATGTGGCTGCTGGAACTTGAACTCAGGACCTCTGGAAGAACAGTCAGTGCACTTAACCTCTGAGCAATCTCTTCAGCCCCCACCCCCTGCCTTTTCAAGATTTATTTATGCACTTTATTTTTTTAAGACAGTTTTTCGCTGGCCTGGAACTCACCAGGCAGGCCAGGCTGCCTGACTGGCAAGCTCTGAGGACTGACTTCTTTGCTTCCAGCTCTGGAATCACAGGCGCATGGTGACATGCATGGTCTTTCCCTGCATGCTGGCTGACAAACTCAGCTTCTCCTGCTTCTGTAGTAATTAGTTTAGCAACTAAGCCATCTAGTCAGCTCAGAGGAGACATTTCTGACTGGGGACTCCCCATTTTGATTTCTTCCCCTTTGAAGGACCTAGCTACTGTCTAGGTGACTTTACATTCTTCCAAACACAGGGAATTCAATGAACTGGATGAGAAGCTGCACTTGAAGGAACCCAAGCTTCATGTTCCCACAAGGATGTGGCTCCTGCTTTCACTTCAGCCTCTCAGATGGACTGACATCCTAATTACTAAGAATTCTCTTCATGTTCTCATTGGACAAATGGCCTCACATCAATTTCCGTATTTCTAAAACCTAGCTGAAAATTTTCCTTACTCTGAGTTTTTCCAAATGAATTAAATTTCACAGAGTCACTGTTAATAAAGTGGGTAAATAGAATTAAGGCTGTCAGGCTAGGTGGAGCAATCAATCAGTAAAGTGCATTCTGTATAAGCATGCAGACCTCAGTTGGACTTCCAGAGCCACATAAAAACTTGGACATGGTATGGCATGCATATAGTTCTAGTACTAGGGTGATAGAGGCGGGAGAATTCCTAGGGTATGATTGTCAGCCTGTTTAGCTTGATTAGTGGGCTCCAGAAAAATAAGCAACTGTATCAGGTGGGGAGCCATTGAGGGAGACACCTGACACCAGCCTCTGGCCTCTAAATGTAAGTTCACATATGTGCATGTAAACTCACAAATGCATGGGCATATCCATATTAACACACACACCGCAACACACCATGTTTCTGTCATACTAATCACAGAACTATGTTCTTGAGTTTAGAGATCTTCTAATATCTTTCTCTTCTGTAAGAATAAAATGTGAACTCTGAAAACCACCTGAGGATCACATCAGCTCTTTAAGGACAATCTTCAGAAACATCTCAAGCTAAAGGATATCTAAAAATGTTTGTCAGTGTGTTCATATTTTTAGGAGATGTGGATGGATTATCTACCTGTCAGTATCAACCCAGGAGTCTTCCTCTAATAATTAAGGACAGATGGATGAGTCAGGAACCATAAAACAGTGATTTGTCTTATGTGATTTACATCACAAAGGAATTTCTGCAATTAAGTAAGTGCCAATGCTCATGCATGGAGAGTTCTGATGTTCTTTTGAGATACTCCTGAGTACCCTCAAATTAGTAAACTTAGGGAGGTGGTATCTTATTTTTATATTCTAAATGGACTCATATCTTCCTGCTATGCAGAAGAGTAGAACAGAGAAATCTGTGCTTGTATGTATGTGCACTTGTGTGCATGAATGTATGTGTGTGCACTTGTGTGCATGCAAGTGTGTACACTTGTGTGCACACAGGTACACATGCAAATTGAGGGCAGAATTCAATGTCTGTCTTCTTAATCACTCTTTGCTTTATTATGCAAAACAATGTTTTTCAATGAACCTGGAAGTTGTGATGTAATCTGGACTGATTGACCCACAAGCCTCAGGTGCTGAGCACTTTTATATGTGGGTGTATATAAGGCAAGATGCTCCTTTTTGCCCAGCGAGTACTTAACTGCCTGAGATATCTCCCCAGTCTCACACAGGGTAATCTTACAGTGAAAATGTTTTGAAGTCTATTAAGGAATGGGATTTGAAGAGCTGTATCTAATCAACATCTGAGGGAAAGCATATCTTCCCTGAATTTTTGAATTTATAAATGACATTTAAAACATTCCATGGGAATGATATATAAAAATAGATGGCTTATCTTTTAATTGCACTTGAGAGATGTTATAAATGAAGTCTCTTGAAAGAAGCAAACATTTTCACTGCTGGTTTAATTTAAGCATTCAGACTTTTATTATGTATTGTACACCATGCAAAATATGAATAAATTCTTTGTATCTTTGTGAATGTATATGAGTAGCTCTATTTAAATAGTTTTCGTATCTTTATTATTTTCCCCTCAACTTGCTAATAAAAAAAATTACTGTGATTAATTGAGACTGGAAGTTGAAAGTGACCATGTGGTTCTCTACATTCTGCCTTGGGATTACGTTGTATAAATATTCATTATCTCATTATAGGCAGAACAAGAATAATGGCAATCCTTTTATTGTGTGGTTTTGAACTCACGTTCTGTTTGATTTCAGATATGATATTTTTTGCAAGGCTAGTTTTTCAGCAGGTGTTTATTTAAGATGACTTCATTGTGGGTGGCTTTTTTGCTTTGTTTTTAATCTAAAATTAAGCTGCCAAAGCAATAGACTAAAACTGTTTGACCTCAACAGTCTAGCTATAGTAATTATATATATTTAAAGGGGGTTTAAATGTAGTTAACTCACATTTTACCAGAGCAAATGCTAGTGCTTGGCTAGTCCTCTCCTACTTCTTCAGTGCAAGGGCCCGGTCCCAGTCCATGTCATGGC
The DNA here is from genome assembly GCA_004025045.1 of Sigmodon hispidus. NCBI lineage: Eukaryota > Metazoa > Chordata > Mammalia > Rodentia > Cricetidae > Sigmodon > Sigmodon hispidus. Next base: position 22,613 of record PVIH01004327.1, read on the forward strand.
GCTGCCCACACTCACAGTAAGTCTTTGCTCCTTCATCAAACATTCCTGGAAATCAGCTCAACGGCACTAATAGAGGAATATTCCCATGGTGAGTCATTCTATGTGGAATCAAGTTTATGATGAAGATTAACCATCATAAAGGAACTCTTCTTTTAGTCTTTGAGTCAAAATGACATAATCGCACAGTAGAAACCTTGAACCATGTCACAGTAATGTTTTTGCAACCTTAAATCAGGTAAGAAATTCAGGATGCTGGTTTAATGCCTATAGGCTTACATTATCCACTTTCTTCCCTACAAGTACTCTGAGAGCTTTCAAATCCCTTAACCAATCCATATATTAGACCGACTAAATACAAAACCTATGTGGTTATCAGCAGAGCAGTTGGCATTTGCCTCTCCTCCTGAGAAACAGATTTACTTTGGACAGTGTGTGACCCTTGTGACTCCCATCAAGGCAGGAGGCTTCCTAGGCTTTTTCTTGGTACAATGGCGAAAAATGATTCAGCTTAGGGGATGTACTCTACCTCTAAGGGTAGGAGCACCGGTCTATCCAGCATCATTTGTCACGTTATGATAATTTGTCTGTCTCCAGAATGAACTTGAAGAGCAAGCCCACAGCTGCTACTCATTTAGAGCCGCTGTGCGGCCCGACAAGCTGCTCTGAAGGGTGTTCTGCAATCAGTGAAGAGACAGGAGAATCAGAGCCAGGCCCTTATAAATCACAGTGTCACCAAAGTTGCAAAACCAAGTGCATCTCCTCTGCACAGAGACAGAAATGACAAGTGCATGCTCTCCATGCACCCAGACCAGGAATCTGTGTTTTGTCTGACAAGAAAATGGAGACGCTGCATCACCACTCAGGAAGTTTCAGTTGTGGTGCAGCTTATGTAGATCTCCAGTGTGGTAGGCTGGTGATAGCCTCTTCTTGCCAAACAGCCTGGGGTTTCCTCTCCTTTTCTTCTTTCTTTCTTTCTTTCTTTCTTTCTTTCTTTCTTTCTTTCTCTCTCTCTCTCTCTCTTGCTTTCTTTTCCTTCCTTCCTTCCTTTCTCCCCCTCTCTCTTTTTCTCTTTTTAAAATTGAGAAATGTATCTTAACATCTGTGAGTCATTTGTAGCCCGCAACCAGTACCAGGTTTTCGTGTATCTTCTGTCATTGTTTAGCCCATGACAAACAAGCTGATTTACCATGACAAAGTTCTAAAAACGTCTCTCCCTTTGGCGGTAATTTAAGACAAGTTCCAGTAACAGAAAATTCTTCTTGACACTCTCAGCTTGAGTGAGGGGAAAACAAAGTTTTCCATTTCACTTTCATGTTTAATGTCATTAAAACAGGAACTTGAAGAGGCCTTGAACAGGTATAGTCATTGCTAGTCTAACTGGAGATGTCCTGTGCGTGTGGGTCTCTCTCTCTCTCTCTCTCTCTCTCTCTCTCTCTCTCTCTCTCTCTGTGTATGATCAATTGTGGATGTTATTTTTCAGTAGCTATTCAACTTGGCTTTAGACATTGACATTAGGCTGGGTAGCAAGCCTCCAGGATCCTCCGGTCTCTACCTTTCTAGGTAACAAAGGTATATTACCAGGCCCAGTTTCTCTCTGTTGGCTCTGGAAATGGTACTGATGTTTTGAGTGAAATGCTTTAGTGAAGAGCAGTGTCAAAGCCCTGAGAAGTTAGTTGTTGCTGTTATTAGTATTTTGGTTGCAACTATGTTTATATTTTTCATAAAAAAATCATGAAATATGGTTCTTAAAAGTTTTAATAACATGGCCTTGCCTCTTTGTTTATCAAGCCTACATTGTGGTGCTGGGCTGACTCTGGGCTAATTAAGTTGGGCAGAAGGGCAGACACAAGACGCCTCTCAAGGCAGCAGGTTTCTTTTCTGCAACTTCTATCCCAAGTGCGTCATGATCCGTAATGCAGTTACATGTAATTCAGTGTAGTTACAGAATTAAAGGTCATGGCAGAAAAGAGAAAGGAAAATGAAAATAGATGTCAGAGAATTACATGGACATGTAAGTAATGGTTGCTGGAGCTAAGTCACCAAAGGCTAGGAAAAAATATGTGGTGGTAGGGAGGTGGATAAGGAAAGATCAAATATTATAGGTGATGAGTCTTGCTATACAAGGTCTTGAAAAATGAATTCAAGACATGAGAAAAACAAAAGGTGAGATAGAACACTTAAATCAGAGACAGAAGATGGAAAACCTAGAATAAGAAGACAGATTCATCCAGCGGGGAGTGTGACAGGGAGGGGCTTCCACACGGGGCGTGATGACAGGGTAGCTGAATCTGAGACTGAAGAGTGGGTATAGCTGGAGCTGATGTTGCATGCCTCTCCTGGGTGAGGACTAACTGATGCATAAGAGCAAACCAGACAACCCAAAGCTGCTCCTGCAGCCTGTACCCCAGGCTGCTCCCTTCTTTGCACAGTCAGTTTCTTACATTAGGTTTTTCTGTATTGTCTCTAAACTGGATTCCTGTGTTTAATCGCCTTCATCTCCCTTTCACTTTGGTTTCAGGTGGAAAGGGATGAAGCTGAAACAGGAAACAACACATTCACAAGCCAGTGACAAGCACAGGAAATATTCCCCATTGAAGTTGCCCATGAAATAGGACATTTTTTGGCTTGCTATCACTACATTTGCCTTGCCTTAAAAGCAATGTGATTAACATCTGACTGTGATGCTCCTGCTTATCTTTACTATGCATTGACAGTCAGACAATTTATATTAACTCTAGAGTTTTCTTTAGTAGTTGTTAATGCACAATTTCCATAGGTTCTAGACTAATGGAGGCCTCAACATCATTATTTTTGCTTACTTAAAGCATGTAAGGGCATATGACAATAATGCTCACATGAAGCCCAGTGTGTGTGAGTTAAATACAAAACTTGCTCTTTGTGTTCATACAAGCGTGCACAAATGCACCTCTAAGTATCCCTCACATACGTAAAATTAAACCCAACACCTTTCCTGTTGTATCTTAGCCTCTGGACCATTCAGTCTCCTAGCCAAGAAGTAGTCACTTGTAGCACTTAGCTTATAATGTCAAGTGTGCATGCCTAAGGTAGGGAGGTGTGCTTCTCAGAAATGCATCTTCCTATAGCACGGAGCAGCCAAAAATGTTTCCTTTCATGTCATTATAATACCAGAAGCAAGAGAGAGCTCAATTCTTCCATCTTGAAAAGTGTGAATGTGTAACTCTTCATATTTTGGAAGGGTGCTTTGCAGTCAGCCAGGGCTATGCTAATCATGATGAGAAATCATCTGTGGAGCACTATGATTTCAAATGATCATGACAAGTGTTGAAAAAGTAGATTCTCTGGATTCCTAGAGCTGGAGGAATAGGGTTGGTTCCCTTGACATATCACAGACATCTATTGCATCTCTGCAGTTACTGGAAGTACGGACAAGATTAGGGTGAACTCATAGGAAGTCATTTGGTGTCTTCTATCTGAACTTTAATAAGATATATGAGAAATATCTGCCTGTAGACTAGACTTTTATTGTATTAAAATTACCCATCAAGAGTAACTCTGCCCACCCATCTTTGACTTATTCATTTATTTTCAGTGTCTGTTTCTTAGTACACAGGTAAGATGGAAGATGGCATTATGTTCACTTTTCGAGTGTAACTACTTCTGTGGTTAAGAATTGCATCCTGAGACCCTGTCCAGAGGTGAGCAGATTCCGGCACCTGGACCACCTGTCCACAGAGTTGCTCTCCGGACCAGGGTCTACCCCTAGGGTCTGATCTCAAGACTCTCTGTAACAGACAAGACTAGGGTTTGGCTGTGAGGGTCTCCTCCAGCCACACCTAAAAGAGGGAACTTTGCATGGCAGGGACCTGCCTTCAGGGAGAACTGCGTCATCAGAGAAAAACTGAGGCTTTGAAATTCAGACCCCTGTCCAGAGCAGAGTCAAAGATCGAGCAGACCCCTTGCTCAGAGGAGACACACAAGCCCTCTTGCCAAAACTGACTAGGAGCAGCCTAATCATGAACCACTGAAGTCATTGGCAGATGCCAAAGCAAAAATACATATAATAATGTAAAGAACAACGAGGCAACACCAGAAGAAACTGGTGGTTCTACAACTACAAGATCTGAACAGAGCAATGAAGAAGAAACAGAAGGAAACAACACCAAAAACACTTTTATGAAGACTATTGAAACCTTCAAAGAAGATATAAAAAATTCCCTTAAAGAAAAAGAAGAAAATACAAACAAAAAAATTGGAAGAGATGAACAAATCTTTGAAAGGAAACCAAAAAAAGGTAAACCAAAAAATGAAAGCCTCATTCCAGGAACTAAAAACTGAAATAGAAACAATTAAAAAAAGGCACAAAATGAGGCAAAAATGGAAATAGAAAAATCTGAAGAAAAGAGCAGAAAAGAGCTGGAACTACAGATACAAGCATAACCAACAGAATCCAAGAGATGGAAGAGAGAATCTCTGGAGTGGAAGACTCAGTAGCAGAAATAGATACATCAGTCAAAGAAAATACTAAAACCAAAAAAGCTATAACACAAAATATTTAGGAAATCTGGGACACCATGAAAAGACCTAACCTGAGAATAATAGGAATAGAAGGAGAAGAATACCAGCTCATAGGCATAGATAATGTATTCAATAAAATCATAGAAGAAAACATTCCTAACTTAAAGAAGGAAATGCCTATAAAGATACAAGAAGTTTACAGAACACCAAATAGATATGACTCCCCCAAAAAGTCCACTCCCTACATAATAATCAAGCCACAAAACATACAGAAAAGGAAAACATTTTAAGAGCTGCAAAAGAAAAGGTCCAACTTACTTATAAAAGCAGACCCATCAGAATAACTTCTGATTATTCAATGGAAATGATGAAAACTAGAAGGGCTTGGTCAGAAGTTATACAGACACTAAAAGAACATGGCTGCCAACCTAGGCTACTATACCCAGCAAAATTATCAATCACCATAGATGGAGTAAACAAGATATTTCATGACAAAGTCAGACTGAAACAATACTTATCTAACAATCTGTTCCTCAGGAAAGCATTAGAGGGAAAATTCCAACCTAAGAATCCCAGATACACACATGAAACCACAAACATTCAATAATCCCACAGAGAAAAGCCCAGAGAAAGGAAATACATACAAGCTACCATCAAAAATAGCAGGAAACATCAATCAGTGGTCACTAATATCCCTTAATATCAATGGACTCAACTCACTTATAAAAAGACACACACTAACAAGATGGATACAAAAACAGAAGCCATCCTTCTGCTGCATACAAGAAACATACCTCAACCACAGAGACAGACACAGGATCAGAGTAAAGAGTTGGGAAAAGATTTTCCAAGCAAATGGCCCTAAGAAACAAGCTGGGGTTGCCATCCTAATATCTAACAAAATAGACTTTAAGCTAAAAGCAATTAAAAGGGACCAAGATGGAGATTACGTATACATTGCAGGAAAAATTGGTCAAGAGGAGATTTCAATCCTAAATATTTACGCCCCTAATATAAGGACACCTACCTATGTAAAAGAAACACTGCTAAAGCTCAAATCCCACATCAATTCTCACACCCTAATAGTGGGAGACTTCAATACCCCACTTTCACCCCTGGACAGGTCAACCAGACAGAGACTCAACAAAGAAATAAGGAGTCTAAAACAGGATATGATACAAATGGATATTTACAGAAGCTTCCACCCAAATTCAAATGAATATACATATTTCTCAGCACCACATGGAACTTTCTCTAAAATTGGCCACATAATTGGTCATAAAGCAAATACGAATAGATACAAAAAATGGAAATAATCCTTTGTATCATATCAGACCACCAGGGCCTAAAGTTAGAGTTCAACAACATCAAAAAAATCACAAAAGCCTACCAACTTATGGAGACTAAACATCACTCAGCTGAACCACCTCTGGGTCAAGGGAGAAATTAAGAAAAAAAATCAAAGTATTCCTAGAATTTAATGAAAATGAATCCACAACATACCCAAACTTGTGGGACACAATGACAGCAGTCTTAAGAGGAAAATTCATAGCACTAGATGCCTATATGAAAAGCCTAGAGAAATTCCACGCTAGAGAACTAACAGCTCAGCTGAAAACCTTGGAACAATTAGAAGCAAACTCATCTAGAAGGAGTAGATGTCAGGAAATAATCAAACTTAGAGCTAAAATCAATACAATTGAAACAAAAAGAACAATATAAAGAATCAATGAATCAAAGAATTGGTTCTTTGAGAAAGTCAACAAGGTAGATAAGCCCTTATCCAAACTAAACAAAAAGAAGAGAGTATCCAAATCAACAAAATCAGAAATGAAAAGGGGAACATAACAACAGATCCTTAGGAAATCCAGAGAATTATCAAGTCATACTTTGAAAATCTATATTCCACAAAAATGGAAAACCTAGAAGAAATGGTCAGTTTTTTGGACAGGTACCATTTACCAAAATTAAATGAAGACCAGATTAATTACCTAAACAGACCTATAACCCTAAAGGAAATTGAAGCTGTCTTTAAAAGCCTCCTAAGTGAAAAAAAGCCCAGGTCCAGATGGGTTCATCGCCAAATTCTACCAGACATTCAAAGACTTACTACCATTACTCCTCAAACTATTTCATACAGTAGAAACTGAAAGAATATTGCCAAATTCCTTTCATGAGGCCTCAATTACCCTAATACCCAAGCCACTCAAAGACACAACAAAGAAGGAGAATAACAGGCCAATTTCCCTCATGAATATTGATGCTAAAATTCTCAACAAAAATTTGGCAAATCGTATACAACAATAAATAAAAAATATCATCCACCATGATCAAGTAGGCTTCGTCCCAGAAATGCAGGGATGGTTCAACATATGAAAAACTATAAATGTCATCCATCATATAAACAAAGTGAAGGAAAAAAAACATGATTATATCCTTAGACACTGAAAAATCCTTTGACAAAATCCAATACTCTTTTATGATAAACGACCTGGAGAGATCAGGAATACAGGGAAAATATCTAGATATAATAAAGGCAGTTTACAAGAAGCTGACAGCCACCACCAAACTTAATGGAGAAAAACTCAAAGCAATCCCACTAAAATCAGGAACTAGACAAGGATGTCCTCTCTCCCCTTATCTATTCAATATAGTTCTCAAAGTTTTAGCAAAAGAAATAGGAGAACAAAAGGAGATTAAAGGGATACAAATTGGAAAAGAAGAAGTGAAACTATCTCTAATTGCAGATGATATAATTGTATACATAAGTGACCTACAAAATTCTACCAGGGAACTTCTACAGCTGATAAACATCTTCAGCAATGTAGCAGGATACAAGATTAACTTAAAGAAATCAATAGCCCTCCTATACACTAAAGATAAAAGGACTGAAAAAGAAATAAGGGAAATATTACCTTTATAATAGCTGCAAATAACATTAAATACCTTGGAGTAACTATAACCAAAGAAGTAACAGATCTATTTGACAAAAATTTTAAATCTCTGAAGAAAGAAATTGAAGAGGATATCAGAAAATGGAAAGATCTCCCATGTTCCTGGATAGGTAGGATCAACATAGTAAAAATGGTAATCTTACCAAAAGCAATCTACAGATTCAATGCACTTCCCATCAAAATCCCAACACAACATTTTACTACGGACCTTGAAAGTATAATACTCAACTTCATTTGAAATAACAGGAAAGCCAAGATTGCCAAAACTATTTTACTCAACAAAAGAACCTCAGGAGGCATCACCATCCCTGACTTCAAGTTATACTATAGAGCTACAGTAATAAAAACAGCCTGGTTCTGGCATAAAAACAGGATAGAGGATCAATGGAATAGAATTGAGGATCCAGACATTAACCCATAAACCTATGAACACCTGATCTTTGACAAATATTCAATGGAAAAAAGATAGTATCCTTAGCAAATGGTGTTGGCATAGCTGGTTGGTAGTGTATAGAAAAATACAAATAGATCCAAGCCTGCCACCCTGCACAAAACTCAAATCCAAGTGGATCAAAGACCTCGAAATAAAGCCAGCCACTCTGAACTTGATAGAAAAGAAAGTGGAAAATAAGACCACTTCCTAAATATAACACCAGTGGCACAGACACTAAGAACAACAATCAATAAGTGGGACCTCATGAAACTGAGAAGCTTTTGTAAAGTGAAGGATGCTGTCAATAGGACAAAACAAGAGCCTACAGAATGGGTTAAGATTTTCACCAACCCTACAAGTGCCAGATGACTGATCTCTAAAATATATAGAGAACTCAAGAATCTAGAGCCCAAAACCATTAGTAGCCCAATCAAAAAATGGGGTTCAGAACTAAAAAGAGAATTCTTAGCAGAAGAATTATGAATGGCTGAAAGGCACATGAAAAAGTGCTCAACTTCTTTAGCCATCAGAGAAATGCAAATCAAAACAGCTTTGAGATACTACTTGACACCTGTCAGATTGGCTAAGATAAAAGACAAAGATGACAACCCATGCTGGAGAGGGTGCAGAGCAAGGGGAGCATTCTTCCAGTGTTAGTGGGAGTGTAAGCTTGTTCAGCCACTCTGGAATGCAGTATGGTGGTTTCTCAGAAAACTGGGAATTAATCTCCCCAGGGACTCAGCAATACCACTTCTGGGTATATACCCTAAAGACGCACATCGGTACTCCAAATGTATTAACTCAACTATGTTCATAGCAGCATTATTTGTAATAGCAAGAACCTGAAACAACCTAGATGCCTCTCAACTGAAGAATGGACTAACAAACTGTGGTACATCTACACAATGGAGTGCTACTCAGCAGTAAGAAAAAATTATATCCTAAAATTTGCAGGCAAATGGATGAATTTTGAGAATATCCTCCTGAGTGAGGTATCACAAATCAAAGCATGCCCAAGTTGCAAACCACAACCACTGAACAGCTTGGGATCTGAAACACCTGGGACTGGCACCTTGGATCCCACTCCCTCTAGAGGAACACCTGACTCCTTCTTGATGTTGGGGTGAGGAAACTGGATCTGCCAGGAGTGGATGCTGAACTTATCCATATTGAGACCTTGCAACCTCCTGCCCATATTGTGGAGGAGATAAAGAGATGTAGAGAAGGGAGAGTGACTGGGAGAGGTGGGAGGGGGAAGGGAGCTTGAACAAGGATATACACGGATAGAAAATGTGACTGTGTTCATAGAAAAGAAAAAAAAAAAAAGAATTGTATCCTGGAAATGGGGTCGCAGCTCAGTTTGTGGAGTGCTTTGGTAGCATGCACAAAGTTCCAGATAGAGTATCACCAGTGAATAAGCTGGTAATGGTAGGCATCAATAATGTTAGTACTCAGAAGGTGAAGGCAAAGAGTCAGAAGTTCACATTCATTCTTGGTTACAAGAGTTTTAGACCAGTTTGGGATGTAAAATATAGGCCAGGAATTGCATTCTGTCAATTATTTTTATTGAATATATTTTATGACTTGTTAATGCATATGTGCACCCATGTGTCCAAAGATGCAAATAGAGGCCAGAAGAGAATATCAGATCTGGAGCTAAAGGGGCACATGATTGTGAACTACACAATATAGCTGGGAACAGAACCTGTCTCAACCACTGAGTCATCTCTCCATCCCATATACCCGTCAATTCCATCAAGAGGCCACTTAAAAATGGATTCTAACCGATCCCAGGAATAGCTTGGTTTTGCTTTCCTTCTGGCTAAACAAAAATCTCAGTTTGTTCTCAGGTTTAACAGAGTTCAAAGCTAAATTCTTGCTCCTGGCAGCTGGTTACTGACCAGACATGAGTTGACTGGAGTACCACAAGCTGGTTTATGGGGTCTGGAAGTATCAGGGGGGATGATGATGACACCTTTTTTTCACCTCAGGTTGCTGGCACCCAGCTGTGAAGGAATGCTGAGCAGACCACTCAGCTGCAGCTTCCTCTTAAGGAGCAGAGATTGGGCGGGGGGAGGGGGGGTCAGGCTGACCTAGCCTAGGTGGGTCCCCCTGCTGTGGGTGACGAGCTGGTGCCTTAGGATGACTTCTCCCTTTTGCCCTCTGCAGCTTCTTTCAGCCCTACCTCAGCAGGACCTCAGCCCTGCCTTCTTCTGCTGCCTCAGACCACTTTAAAGTCTTCATTCACATCACATGGAACAATAAAATTTGAGAAGGTCTTTGTGGTACGAAACTAGAAGCTCCCAACATAGGAAATAGGCTTCATGCAATATTGTGTTTCATACAGTGTAAGTTGGCGGGGGATTCTCTACTGCCAAAACAAGACTGAGGATATGGTTTGGCTGCCAGAGTGCTTGTTTAGCAGGCATGAAGCTTCAAGGGTTCAGTTCCCAGAGCCTCATAAACAGGGTGAGGTGGTACAAGCCTGATATCCTGTTTCTAGGTTGTCCTGTTATATCAACAATACTAGGCTAGCCTGGGCTATTTCAGACCTTGCCTCAATAAATACATGCATGCATGCATACATACATACATACATACATACATACATACATACAGCAAAACAAAAAGTTCCCCACTCTTGGGAAATGGGAGAAATAAAACTCAAGTCGAAATAAAAGTTTCAAACTATTCAGAAAAAGGAAAACAAATGATTTTTTTTGGTTCTGGTTTTTTTAAGTAAGATGTACAAAAATAGCACACGCGGCAGAGGGTCATGATTACAACATCTTTGTATTTACTTTAGGCCAGTTATAATTTTTTCTTGCAAGTTACACATTGTGTGTGGGTTTATGTGTGTTGTTTTGGGAATGTAAGGCAAGCATTCAGTTACACATTTCATACATAGCTTCTGAGCTAGCCTTTTGTTCTCTATAGATAGAATTCAAAATGTCTCAAAAAACTGCAAAGGAGACTTGAAGTACTTCAGAATTAATTCGTTGTTATTACTATTGTGCATGGCATGGTGTCTATGGGGGAGGGAGGGGGCAGGAGCTACCGCAGGCTCTGGAGATCAGAGGACAACTCTGTGGAGGCCTTTTCTCGTCTCTATGCTGTAGGTTCTGGGGGTTGAATTCCACTGTAACACCAGTCTTGAACAGGAGGTTCCTTTCTCCACTGAGCCAGTGAGTAACTTGCAAGTCTCTTTTCAAGAGCATCTACCCAGTTGAGGTGGTCATTTCCGCAACCACTTCTAGCTCTCCCAAGAGGATCTTTTGGGAGTGAAATACAGAGCTATCATGTTGATCGGAGAAACACAGGAGTATGCTTTTTAAGCTGAATGTTGTGGTACATGGTTATAATCCTAGATCCCATGAGCTTTTTGCCATATGTATCACAGTATCAATTAAGTCAATAATAAAATAAAAAATACAAATTATTTTCTTTCAATGGGTTTTTCTTTTTGTGTAAAGGTTCATCTTGATTGGATTGAGAATCACCTAGGAGATTAGGAAAGCATGTTTCTTGTTGTGTCTGTAAGGATGCTTATAAACAGAAAGAAAGACCCACCCTGAATATGGGCTAGGGTCCTGAAAGAGGAAAATAATGAAAGGCATTAACATCCTTTCTACTGCTACTTACTGGCATCAGGCCATTAGATACTCTACTGTACTTGCGTCCTTCCCCACCATGATACACTAAACCTTTCAAGTCCATGCTCCAAAGTAAAGCATTCTTTTCTCCTTCCTATTTGTTGAAAGGACTGACCTGGGTGATGAATCCCACTCATCTGTTATGTCTCTGCTTTTCTTTCACCTAACACTGACACTCTTAAGTTTTCCTCTGCTTTTCTTATTTGTTTTTATTTTTTCAGTGATTTTGCTATTTTTTTTTTAAATACTACACTTGTTGCTTTGTATGACATCCTTCATGGCATGTCATTGTGTGTCTGTCTGATGGTCACTCCTGGGTCGATTCAATACTTAGCTTTTTCATCAAAACCTCAGAAGCAATATTATGCCTGTTCATTCCTTTCCATGTGGGGTATCCTACCCAGTTATTGGTAATGCTGTGTTAAAAAATAGATTTCTTTTTACTACAGTTCTTGAGGGCTCTTCATAAAATAATACAAGTTTTATAGACACAGCTGAGAAAATCAATGGTTCCAAAGGGAAGCTTATTAGATAATTAGTTTTTTCTTTAGTCCTTTTAAAAGTTAACTCTAAAATCAACTCTTACTTAAGGTAAACCAGAAGAGAAGTCAAATAGATAGACCAAGCCAGGCTGGCTGTGTCTGAGTTCCTTGCAGTCAATCTTATGTCGTGGCCTCTTTTCAATGATAAAGAGTGTGTCTGTTTTTGTCCAGAGTTCTCAGTAGGCGTTTCTGAGCTCCTGGGAGTTTCAAAGTAGCAGGTAGTATTGATAGATCCCAGACTCAGGGTACTATCCTCGGGAAGGGGGGCCCCAAGAACCCAGACTCCAGGCCAGTTGATGCCAAAAGCATGAGGATTTATTTTGTCTGTACAGGCGGGCTACCTCCCTGCCTCCAGAGCAAGAGAGTAGCAAGGGAGGAGCAGGGATTAACAATCTCATATCTCTTTTAAAGGCTAAGACCATAAAATCACCATAGCAACTGGGGCAACACATGATTGGTCACTTTAAAGGTCATACTATAATCGTAAGATTGCTCACAGTAGTCATGGGGTTGCCTTAAGATTAGCTGGTTAGGGAGCTTTTACAACCGGGTGTTGGTTACCAGCTATTCTGCTTGTAACTTCCGGTATTTTAATCACAGTTTTGACTATTATGTCCTATCTGAGTTGATTATGGCTATCTGGGCTGGGTCACTCTGTTTCCTGGGACAGACTTTTAGACTTTAGTTCCTTGTTCTCATGGGGGGTGCTCTGCTGAATACCTGAACTGAATGCCTGTGTCAAGCCCTAGAACCCAGGGTCCTTCAGTATCTTTATTGTTCTAGCTCCCTCATATCTTGCCTATGTTTGCCTTCAGAAGACAGCCCAGGATCCAGGTTAGTTATCAAAAAGGTGAACCCTGGAACTCAAGGACTGTGCCTGTAAGGCTGCCTGATCTTAAGAGACAGAAGTAGGGCTTAGGATTCTGTGTGTTGATTGCATTATGCTTTTATGTACATAGTATAGTATTGATATTTCATATTCATGTAAGGAAGCCCCAGGAAAAAAAAACTCTACATGCAGAAACTCAGTAAAGCTCTCTGATTGGTGAACATGTCAAAGGGCCAGGAAAGACACATATACTAAGACCAGGCATGTAAAAGGACAACTTAAGCAAGAGCAGACCTATTGATCTTGGCTTTAGGGAGCCCAGCCCATCCAAGATGGGAAAGTGTGGTGTGGGGCTGATGGCACAATTGTTAGCATTGTGGTAGATCTAAAGCAGAAAGTGTCAGACCTAGATCCAGGGGTGGGCTAAACCTTCAAAAGCACCATAACCCATGTTATCTGTCAACTTGTCAGCCATGTTCCACTTCCTGAAGGCTCTAATGGCCACAAACAGTATCATATCAGTGAAATCTTGGAAAGATTTCCTCCATCATAGGCTCTTTTGTTAGGCTGTATTAACAGATGAGAGGTAAAACTTTGTATTTCACTAAATGGGAAAGTGTACCACTTTAGGAAGGAAGTTAACTCTTCTATATACATGTATTCTTTCCTCTTTAGGAAAAATAAGAGAGTACTTTAACAAAGTTATTCATCTGAGGGTTTGAGAGATGAAGTTCATTTCTACGTCTTTGGTGATGATGACACAGCCATCCCATGAAAACTTTTTTTTTCTTTCTTTCTTTATTTTGTATTTATCAAGAAAAACAGTAAAATGAATTTAAAATGCTGAGAAGTTAACAATAACTATAAAGAAGATGAAAATCATAAGCATGACTTATCAAGGGTGATAATGCAAATAAAATTGCTACACATATATTTACTTTGTGTTCAGCTTTCCCTCTGAATTTTTTTTTTTCCATCCCTGTATATCCTTATTCAAGGTCCCTTCCCCCTCCCACCACATCAGGTCATTTTTTCATAGAAAAGAAAGTGGGAAATACACTTCTACAAATTGGCACAGGCGACCACTTCCTAAATATAACACCAGTGGCACAGACACTAAGACCAACAATCAATAAGTGGGATCTCCTGAAGCTAGGAAGCTTCTGCAAAGCCAAGGACACTGTCAAAAGGACAAAACGGCAGCCTACAAAATGGGAAAAGATTTTCACCAACCCTACAAGTGATAGAGGACTGATC